>BGZK01000788.1:0-281133 GCA_005406025.1 Eumeta japonica
AAACATGTTAAGCTGATCACATAGCAAATTGTGAAATTTTTAAAAACTTACTAAGATTCTTCATAAATAACCTCGAATTCAGCGATTTTCATGTAAAAACGGGAATGGTTTTTTTTTTTTATTTCCATCGTCGTGGTATGGCGGCCACGACCTTTATATCTCTATCACAATTCTATTTTAAATTTGTTTCTTTTCGGATTCATAGATGTCTATTGCTCATAGATGGCAGAATTTTGTATTTGATAATTTTACATGTGCTTTGTTTCTTATCCTTATATTTCTCTTCAAATGAATAATTGATATCATTTGTTCGAATGATATCAATTATTCATTTTCCTGCATCTCATTACTAGATTTTTACAAAATTTCATGAACTATACTCTATTTCCGCGATCTTCCAATATTTCCGGAAAATATCAGCTCGAGATCTGAACATCTATGTCCACTTCCAGTACCATCCGCTCCTGCAGAAATATATGACATTTTTAGATAAAATTTAACACACTCTGAACTCTAACGAAGTCACAGATTCAATACGGTGAGTTCTTCAACTTAAACTTATATAGATAGTGTGCGAACCCGCCGTGTTCCGTGAAGATCTGCACCATTTAGGACATCATTTCTATTTGAATTGTTTTATTTTTCATGTAATCGGCAAATAGACGGAAAATGGTAAATTCGATCCTAACAAATGACAATTCTATTCAAAAAATACGAAAGGTAAAAATCATATTTATTTTTTCGTGTAAATGCTATTCAACCATCTTGATTCCATTACATATACTAAAAAGAATAATACCAATACGCTTATGAAATTGTAAGAAAAATTGTAAATAACATATTTACTAATATAATAAAACAGCATTTCGTGTATTTTATTACTTGTTTTTATAGATAAATATATTACGAATAAAATTTGCTCTAATTTGTAAGTGAAACATATGTCATCCCACTGGAAAATATAGTGAAAACATTAAAGTATTAAAATTAAATCCTATATTAATACTATAATAATCAAGTACCTATTATGTATCTAGCTTTGGAATTAACATTGTACTTATAATTCTCACTGAGGCTTTATTTT
This sequence comes from Eumeta japonica, assembly GCA_005406025.1. Classification (NCBI taxonomy): domain Eukaryota; kingdom Metazoa; phylum Arthropoda; class Insecta; order Lepidoptera; family Psychidae; genus Eumeta; species Eumeta japonica. The sequence continues at coordinate 1,085 of BGZK01000788.1, forward strand.
TTTCTTTTTTTTAAGAATAAACGACATTAAAAATATTTGCCCCTAATAAAACCGTACAGATAGACTGTCCTTAAAATGGGCGAAACTGCTATGTTAGGAACCCTGAACCATAGACTATAAATTCCATATCGTGTTGTACCAAAATCTTAACAAAAGATACATACTGCGTCCATTCTTTTTAAAGTAATATACCTGCAAATTTAAGAAATATTTATAATATAATATTAATAGGTATATTAATAATATTCTGAAAGTACATATATAGCGACATTAAATTGCACTTCAAAATTGAATACAAAGAAAAAGATAATTTGACACGGTTTTTCAAATAATCGATGCATCGTAAGTTAAATACAATATCTAATTTTTAATTTTTAAATAAGCACATATGCATACATATCCATACAATAAATTTTTTATACACATTCAAAATTTTCAGTGGTAAATACTTAAATTTATTCTTTTTGTGCGAAGTAAAGTATTTAATACAGTAATTATTACAGTCTATATAAATAATGGTGTAATTTATTTTCACAGTAAATTTAAAAAAAAACAGTGGTTATAATTGGTATTAAAAAAAAAAACTTCTGATATGAGACATAACCTTTTAGTTTTCGTTATTTTTTTGTTTAATAGCAAAGTATATCATAGAATTACTATTATATATATTTCAGTCATTAGCAACGGATTACTTGTACAACTTTATAAATACCAATAATGCAATCATTCAATTTATTCAGTCGGTCATTGTTTATGGACAACCTTGAACGAACTGACAGATCGGTCTAAAGTGGTCTGAATTTTTGTTATTATGTGATACTGTGCCAGATGGTGAACGGTCGCCACCGCTTTAGTTGTTAATGACGGCGCTGGCGTGTGGATCTTGTAATCGTACAAGCGGTTTTGTGAAACGAGAAATAGTAATAGTGTATCTTTATTTGTTTTATATATAATTTGAATATTGCATGGTTTAATGTCGAACTAGTGTACGCAATTACATCCCAAGAGATCGTTGTCAAATAAATGTGTATTTCTATGAATTCGTTTCCTGGATATTGTATCTACGTTCACGACGTTTGTTAGCGTCGTAAATATAATTTAATCCGAGTGTGCTTCACTATTATACAAAATGAGTGGAAGGCAAAGTTCAAATACATCCACTAAAATACCAGTGGATATCAACGCGGACTCTGGGTACTTATCAGGCCCTTTGAGTGAGCAGCTTTTGAGTGAAGAATTTCCTCACATTGACAGTGACAGTTCCACTCAAATAACTAGTGTTGAATCGACAAACTTGGATAGTGGAGTTGATTTAAGCTTATCTGAGCAGTTTTCCAATGTCAAACTCAGTGAATCTGGTAGAAATAACTTTGATGATAACAGTACACCAACAGCACAGCCGCAACCAACTCTTAACATAATCAAGGACCAAGATGATCGACCATTACGCTTCCTGTTTCAACAAGATGATGATGGTGACACGTATGTAAAAAAACTATTTAACTTTTTTTGGCCCTTGTATCACATACATATTTATATTCACACCCAAATATCACACCTTTTCATTTGTATATTTATTGTATATAATACAATTTAAGGCCATATGAACCAGTTATATTAATATTCATGATTATTTTGGAGTCTAGGTACTTACATAAAAGCATTAAAAACTTATAATACTACACAGATTTCTTTGTATCATGAACTTGTTTGTAAATTATCATGCATTTTTTAAGAAATCTAACAAATCCTGTTATTATTCTTATTTTTTAAAGTAATTAACAGCCTATGTTCAACTTTTCAATGGTGTAATATCAAAATCTTGTCCTTCATATCAATACCCTAGCTATGCCACTGATAGATACTTAATTAATATAATTAGAAGACCCAAAAGCAAATAGATTGTACTTCTACCTATTATTCATAAGCATACACTGCACACTGCTTTCCAAGAAAGATAAGCAGAAACTGCATATCTTGCAGATCTTTTCATCACACACATTTGATCGATAGATTTTTTATCTGTCTACTTTCCTTCTACCCTCTCAGATCGCCAAACAACCTCAATACACTTTTTTTTTCCGTATTACATCTTTCAAATCACAATGTTCTCTGACATACTATTCTTATATTTAATTTTCAAGGACATTCCATATATACAATTCGTAAATCGCAAATCCACCACATGGGTTCTGCTTTCATAAACTATTGTTCTAATACTTTTGACATGTTTATAATATTCTGAAAAAGGATAATTGTATGAAATTTAGTGCAGTTTAATCAATGAAATAATAATGAATCAGTTTTTCTTCTGAAAGTAGAATTTTGACAAACAAACAAATGAAAAGTGATGCTCTGTTTAGACATTTTTCTTTAATCCCGAAAACATAGTATATAGGTAGGTATTTGCTGACTTTTAAAAAAATTGTAATACATAGTATATATAAAACAAAATAAAAATCATATACTAATTAGCTAAAAAAATTTTCCATGTGAACATACCAAAACTTGATTCACACAAATTTCTTCAAAACAGATTAACCAATGGCATATTAAAACCTTTTAGACAAATTTATTTTGCATGTTAATTAATAATTTTTCTAAATAACTTGTTTTTGATTTTTTTTATTTATGCTGCTTCTAATTTTAACAGTAATCCCATAAATTAAAACTATACTTAATTAATATCAGAATAAATTTTATTTGTACTAAAAGATTTCATGTGAATTTTATTTGCTATGTAATTTTACAATCAATACAATTTTTGTTATATTAATAAAATCCTAACAATATTTTATATAACATCATATATATTTCAAAATAAGATCAATTTAAAAATAAAATGTTTTTTCTAATAAAAAAATAAAATGAAGGATAATTCACTGTTTTGAAGGTAAAACTAATTTTATGAGCTAATGCAGTTATTTAAACAGGTATCTAATACATAACATTGCAAAATTTTAACACATGCAATAATTACCTTTTTAATATTGTCTTATTGTTGTTTTGTCATTGATAAGACCATAATTTATATATTTTAATTTATTCAACAGGCAACTACATATAGCAGCTGTCCATGGATGTGAAAAGTCAGTAGGTACATTGGTCAGAGTCTGTCCTGACCAAGAATGGTATAACATCCCTAATGATTATGGGCAAACAGCTCTTCATTTGGCAGCATTAAGTGGTCATGCTGTCGTAACTCGAATGCTGGTACTAGCAGGAGCTAGCATAAACATAAGAGATTTGGGTGGAGAGACACCTCTACATTTAGCAGCCACTGCTGGCCATAATGAATGCTTACAAGCCTTATTAGCACCGATTGCCAATGAACCTCATAGGAGACTATCTGCTACTCTCAATCAGAAGAATTATAATGGTGAGTTCATTTTACATTATTATATTCATGTTAATTACCCTACTTGTACCATCAACAACTTATTTTTTTATTTTAATTCTATAAGCAAAATTTACATTTTATCTGAATTGTTAAGTATTTTCTTTTTTATCAATTAAGTGCAATAGTCTATGGTAATCATGCTAATTCCTAATATTAAATAGTGATATTACGACTAATGTAAACATGGGATCAGGATAAAGAGCATATGTGAGATTATTTCATAATTAAGATGTTTGCGGTGTAAGAATATGGGTTTTTCTGATAAGGTGTCGAGAATAGGATTGATATCGGGTTCATGATTGGTAACGTCATCTGCCATTATAAAATATGAAACGATTTATTGTATGTCCACATGGCCGACTATAAATTATATTTATTTTGAAAAAAATTAAATCTAAATTGGTACCAGAATTTGAATCAATAGTGAAGCCAAGTCTGAAATCGATGGCAGGGATAATATTGGAATCATGGTTAACAGAATAATTGGTCGAAATAAATTTTGAAAAATTTGAATGCCATGCAGGTGGAATCATAGGCAGAAGCTAGTAAAATACATACAGTTGAACCTCGATAAGTTAAAGTCCAAGGGAAACACAAAATATTTTAAGTTATAGAGGTTTTAAGTTATCAAGGGTCTATGTTAGAGATAGGTTAATATAGAGGTAGGTATGTACATATGTATGTACCCTTGTTCCACCCTTTATCAGTGGGAGTGTTGTTAGTTTTCTTTTTGAACTCATTTTAAGCCAGTTTTATCACACAGTAAGTAAAGCGATGTTTCCAGGACAATGATCAAAAATTTATGATCCAAGGCTTACTTATGTCTTAAGGCTAACCGCCGCAAAGCTTTAAAGAATTTCGAAGAAGCAAACAATAGGTGACATATGTATTGTTTACGTTAACAATTTAACTAGTGAACACGTGCAAGCAATAAATACCAAAACCTTATGTTTTGCACACTCTTTCAAAATGACTCATTGACAAACAATTTTATGTTATAGAGGTTGTGGAAACGTTTCTTTAAGTTACTGAGGGCCAATACAGAGATTACTTATTTAAGTTATAGAGGTTGCGTATTTTAAGTTATAGAGGTTTTTGGCTCTGATGGGAAGGGAACATATTATTTTTTGAAGTTATAGAGGTTTTTAAGTTACCGAGGTTTGAGTTATCGAGGTTCTACTGTATATTCAATAAACTCACACTAATAATTACAGAATATGTAACTACCACTTACAATAAATTATATAAATTTTTGACCACAAAAATTAACTGATTGGTTTTTAAAATGTCAGTATTATCAAAAAATACACATTTTATTAGTAATGAATACTTATCTAAATGTAATAAATGAAAACTTCCCAGTTATTTTAAATTTAATTTCTCAGTGCATATCAGATATTGTGCAAGTAAAATATAACAAAATAGGTACATAATGAGCTTTATTTTTATACTTATTAATTTGGGTTTTTTATTGATTTTGTGTTTGACAATATTTGATTATTACCATTAAAAAAAATGTAAAAACTTTTTTTTCATTCACTTGCTCTCTTATAGCATATGTATTCAATTTTGAAGCACAATGTAAGATATTGCACAGAACTTCAAAATATAAATTCGGAATCATATTCGTTTTGTGTTAGCATTTTCAATATCAAGTCTACAAAGCAAACTAAGTCACAAAAGATATGAGAAATGTATTTTGTAGTATGAAAGTAGTTGTTTCTGAAAACATGTAACATGAAAACTAGTCTACAAATAGTTACTGCATGTTTACTTTAAATCTTAGGACCTCATGTGTCATATACAATACAAGTATTTTCCAAAGTAAACATGATTCAGTACAAGAAAATGTAGTATGATTGCGTGATCGTGTCGCGAGTGTAAATTTCATATAACATCACAGAGTCTGGTATAGGTTTGCTTATGTTGGCTCCTTTTTACTCACATTCTTAGGGACAGGAGACATTGTTTACATGTGAGCGCACTACACCCAGACTGACGAAGGTCACAATTACGTCATCGCCATGTGACTAGAAGATTTTTTATACTATAAATGCTGATGATAAATACCGGTATGACGTCTTACTCATCTGACGTTTATGCATCATATGAGGTTAATAGTGTAGTATTTTCAAGAATTTTTTGATTAATGACTTTAAACTAACAGCTTATACTGACACACCCATTGTAAATAAATTATTTTATTTATAATGGGTAATCAATAAATGATAGCTAGTTTGCCGGCATTGTCTTGAAACAAGTTGAATATAAACATAAAAATTAAAGAAGTGTCAGGTGAAAGAATGAAATCGTTTTAGACATTTCATATCTTTAAAGTCCTTAGTGCTATGGCTATAATCAATTTATTAACTAAAAACAATATGTACTTATTGATATCTGAATGATATCTGAATATAATTATCACACAAACTATCATTGGGGGAATCCACAAGGTATTAGCGAACATTGGCTTACGAGCAACAAAGCAAGGTGCAAAATTTTGGGTATTTCCTAATGACGTAAAATATAAACGTTACATGGATGGCTAGCAGTGAAAGTACCTTCCTCTGGCCATTAACGCGGCCGCAACTAACGTTTTTGAGTTGAAATATTTAAACTATTTATTTCGGTCTTAAATGTCTCACATTGTCAATATCTAGAATTAAGAATTTATTGTATATTAAACCTTTTTATATGAAAAGTAATAGGAACATATAAATACTTAGTAGAAATTTGTGGGTATATAATCTATATAATTTCTTTTAATCATCATCATATATATATATATATATGAGAAAAAAAGATATATATATAAGGAAAATTATTTTGCAAGTCACCACTTGTTACTGAATGTATCTGTATGGGTCAGTAAATCTTTGACAATTCAACATGGAATTGTTTGTAGATAGTCATAGGCTAGTCATTTTTTGAATTACATTCATCCTTTACCTTTTCTTTAATTTGCTTTCGTAACCGATAATTCCCAGCAAAGAATGTGGGGTGACTGCTAGTTTTTTGTATAATGGTACTGAATCTGTGTTTGAAAGTTGTGTTCCTAAAAAATGTTAGTGGGAAAATTAAGTACATAAAATCTGCAGATAGTAAAAAGATATGAAAATATTTTTGTCTGTTTATACATTATCTGTTATCATATCACCGAATGAACTCTAAAAGGGATTTCCGTTGTGGCTTACGGCATCAGGGTAATCTAAATAAATCTTTTTTAGATTGGCAGACGCTTAAATATTTTTTAATTATGCTAACTTTACATTCAATAGTATCATTAAAATTCAAAGGTTTTACGTCGCAAATATGATTTTGTTTATATATTTGCAATAAAAAATCTGTTAGTTTGAAATGTTATATTTTTTTGCTTTGGGTACTGGCCAAAAATAACATTTAATAAAATAAAATAATGTGGCTAAGCTTGCAAATAAGATCTTAAAATATTTCTGTCATGTCAAAATAGTTACTGATTAATTATGGTTGCACTTTTTGCAACACATCTAAAATAGAAAAAAAAAGAATCTACCCTAGGTAAATAATCTTCTAACTGTAAGTTAGACTTTTAAAGTACATCTTGTTATTTGTTCTTATAATAAGTATATTGAAAATTTGGGTGGCTAGAAATTAGAGCTATTACTGCAGCCTACAGTAATTTTGATGACTTTTTTACAATATAATCCTAAGTTAAGCAAAGATGGGATGGGATTTTTAATAAATGAGTTTTTTTTTTATGTTAAAACTTGCAATTTTCATATTTTCTAACTCCTCTGGATCTTTGAAATCCATTTAGAGCCTCATTTGAACTACTATTTCAAACAATCTGGCCAATGTAGATAATTGCTAAGTTGAAAATGTCAAATGTCATTGTCATCACAGAATATTTTGGTCAACCTGATTCTCATCTACTAGTTATTTCCTATTAAGAGTAATTTCTTTTTCAAACTATTTGGTCTAAAAAATTGTTTTCAATAATGTAAATTTATTGATGATGTTAATCATACTCAAAAATTTACAGATCCTATAATATAATCTTTACATTTTATATTAAAAAAAATTGTTGACAATTCACACATTTCACTGCTAGTGTTCAAATCCTTACGACCCAATCTTTTGGAATCAAATAATTTTACACATCTTTAAAAACTGATGATGTTGGACAACCTAGGTTTTATGTTATCGAGGATTGCAAGCAATCCAGTAAAAAATTACTTTTGAAATTTTTTCAGCAATTTCAAGTAATTTCTGCATGATGCATATAAAGATAAACATAGTTTTTTTGACAATATTATCACTTTGTAATTTTTTACAACATTTTTCTTAATAAATATCTCTTTAATACCACCTTCCCATTGTCACATATTTTATGTATATAATTTCAACTAAAACATAAAAATATTTTATTTTTACTGAAGTAAAAGAGAATTTATAATCTCTTTTTTTATTTGAAATTGACAATCACAGTAATTAATTAATCAGTATTAAATAAAATAGTACTGCTTATTGAAAAAAAAAACTGTACGATTATGCTAAATTAAAACCAGTCTTCTATTAATCTACTTGTATCTCTGATTATACACTAATTTTCCTTGAAGGAAGCTGATGTAAACTTATAGCGAATAAACAAATCCCCTTACATGGAGCTGTTGAAACATGTAAATATTTAAAATTGATAAAGACAGTGTACAAAGTGACAGAGATTTTGAATTCATTTTAATACAAAGTTTCAAGGATAATTAAAGTAAGTAAGTTTAAGCACAAATGAAAAAGAAATAAATCGAAAAGGCATAAAAACTGACAACTAACTACCTTTGTATCTATCTATCTGTAGGTTCATCTCTCACAACCTGTTTTTTCCAAATATACATAATAGAAGAAAAAGTTGAACTTTCGTACATTTTCAGAGTTAGATGACCCACCACCAGGAAGTGTACTGTGCTTAGACGAATTCTGATTTTGAGATAGGGGGCAAATCACATAATCAAAAAGTTTACCAAATGCATCGCGTGACGTACAAATGAAACAGCTTGTTAAGAAAAATACATTTTTTTTGTCATTTGAAATATTATCAAACAGATTAACGAAAATCGAACGAACCAAGAAAATATTAGTGATGTTGGTGCAAAAAAAAATAATGTCAAAACACGATCACGAACAATGAATTACTATTTACGACATCGATACAGGAGACTAAACGTGTATTTATTGTTACTAACCACAGAGAAAACAAATCTTGTAAGTAGGTATTCAAAGCCGAACACAAACCGATAGAATTGAAACGTGGGACGAAGAATGTTTGCGTTTTCTTCTCATGGACATTTTCAATTAGCACAATACCACAAGAAGAACGCAAGACAGTCAATGCTGAATCACACGCTGCCACCTGTTCTAGTGTTGTCGAAACAGTGGGTAGACGCATCGTCCTTGCATCAGGACAATGCTTTTCGTATAATCTTCACACACTGCCACTAAAATAAAAAAAATTTTGACTTCTGAAAAGGCAGAGCTTGTGGTGTATTAGAGAGAACGCTTACCACACGATTCCGACTCGATCTTACCAATTTTTTATATTGTTTTTTAATGGCGCTAATGCCATACTAAATTTTTTCCTTCATTTTCCTCCGTTTAGGTCCTGTCTGCACTGCGAAATAAAAATCGCACGGAAATAAATTCGCACCGCATCGCGTTCAATTTGTATCAAATCACAGATTTTTCCCACGTGAATTTTTAACCGCCAGTGCGGCTACTCCTATGAGATTCAAGCTGTTACAGAATTGCGAGAAAAAAATCTCGCTGTAAAATATTGCAGTGTGGACACTAGATGCGCACCGCACAGGGCCTTAATTCTCCATAAACGCCGTAATGCATCAATTTTACTTATACTGAATTGAGGTCTTGGTACCAACTTATTATGTTTATAACTCAAAAGAACTTTGAGAGCGATACTGAATAAGTGTTCATATTCTTATTTATCAGATCAAAAGGTAAAATACATATTCGATCCCAGTCCCACGGACAAAATGATAATAAGTTTTTATTTAGATTAAACGACCTTCTCCGTGTGTTGGAAACCACGTTAAACTATTGGCCCCGGGACATTGTCCCAGGATCGCTAATAACGGTCGCCGCTGACGACCTGATCTATACTGGGCCAATTTCGACGGCCTAGAATAAAAATTACAAGGGTGTATGGATGGCCCCACTTGGGCGTGACAACGGCTGAACTTTAAAAATGACTTCATTCATACACAGACTGTCATCCCCATTTGGAGCCTTGTAAGGATCGACTTTGCATAAAAAGCACTAAAAAGCTGCTGTTGTTAATGTCTAACGAAGCCTTAATACAGTTTTTATGTTTTAATTGGGAATGTCTTTGTTTCATACACACTCGACGATCGCGAATCAGGCACGATGTCATTTTATTAGATAGCTATATAGATTAAATTGACTTTTATTACTATTAATAATAATAATAATATAGTTAGTAATAGTATTGAATAATAAGTTATTCATTTAATGGCAATAAATTAAATTGAAATAATGAAAATTACTTCTTTATCTATAATATGCTATGAAGTAATTTTAAGACATTAAATCATATAAAAAATCTTACTAGAAATGAGCGAATCGCCCGGGACTAATACATCATATACATATATATATATATATGTACGAGTGAAACCTTTTCAAGAAGTTGTAACTCATTGTGTTTAATTCACAGATCTAGGTTTAACCTGTGTGGCGTTGTTGAACGTAAATCGGTTATGGTTATTCTGTAAATTATGTTTGTTATTTAATTGAAAACGTCCCGAACCGGCAGTATCACGGTCGGTCTCGACCCGTCGAGTGACGTCGCGCGATAATTTGGCGCTCCACAGCTCGCGGCGCTATTCCTACGTAGTCATGTACAGTAAAACGCACGAAACTTTGCCTCTGTGAAATTCGTCACGAAAGCGTCGCAATGGCGTAAAATAGGAACGCGGCGGAGAAGAGAAAAGGGTCGGGGAGCGTAATACCTGCGCAGTATATTGTTCGCAGACAATTCAGAGCAGCATAGTCGCGTGCGTTGTACTGTACATGCCTACACGAGTTTGGGCCGCCTCAATGGTATACGCGATAACGGGCCGTCTGCTATCAGTTACCCTTTGAACTCTTATATTTCGCTGCGATTCTCTCTTGTACTTTGTCGAGTGTATCAGCGAGAATTGGACGTTTAAAAACATCAACAAAACACTTCGGATCTTTATCTGCAATAAACGAAATAATGAAGAGCAATAGCTAAAACATAGGCTATTAAGATATGAAAAGATATGAACAACTTTGTAAAGTACAATATTTTTGCTCGACAATCAACATTTTGCTTCAGAAAATTACCGATCTTAAAAATTTATGTATAACAATATAAATATAGTGTGTATGTTGTATATAAATTTGGAACAACCACACATCTTTTACGTTGTTTTTAAGTTGATTTTAGTCCTGAACCGCAGAAATATAAATAACGGAGGTGCCATTTTGTCATAACTTATTGTTTATTTTGGTTATGAAGTGTCACATAAAACGGCAAACTTAAAACGATGCAATATTCATACTTGTATGTTATTGTATATGTTTTTTTTTCTAATAATCATCATGACATGCTGAAAAAAACCTGCACAATCGAATTCGCACAACTTTTTTAATTTTATTCATGAATTTTGAATGATAATTCAGAAGTCTTATTTACCTATTTGAAATCTGCTTACGCTTTATCAACTTAGAGATATTTACACTCACAGTTTACCAAATAATGTAGTATCTTTATCATTTTTCGTAAAACGCGTCCAATCGTGATTCTATGAAATAAAGTAAACGAGGGCTCATTTTTGATTCGGAATCGTGTATGTTTCATTTTTAATTCCGGTTTTTTTTTTCATAAACGCATTCAATTCTATTTATCAGTTAGGTAGGCTTCGATCCGAACCGTTAAGCGAGCGAGTCGACCTCATCGAGAAATCCCTGCGCCCGCGGCAGCGACCGCGGCTCTCGGCACGAACAATGCACGTCCGTGCTAGCGGCCGCCGCGGGTTATCCCCACGTGAAAGTATCTTCCGACGGGCGTCCCCCTGCGCGCGCGCCGCTCGCCCCGCCAACCTCACTATGTAATCACTCGGAATTCCCATGGCCCGCCGCGGCCGCCGCCGTCCGCCTGTCGCTCGACCGCAGGCTGAATTCGAAAATTCCACATCGTGCGGGCAACCATTTATTTTTACCGCTTTACATTCTCGGTAAAAAGTCTCCGAATCCGGGAAAATATTACTATACGTCGCTGCGATACGAGGATTTTCAGTTCGGTTGCGTTTTAAGAATCCCCTACACTAATAACCTGCAAGCAGTATTAAATTATAGATGGTTGTATAATAAAATTATTCACCTAATAAGGAAGTCGAATGAGGAAGCGCTCGATGACTAGGTAGCGTTCACCGGCAGTCCAGCTTACTTCATACACTTCAAAGCCTATGTCTTAAATGAATTCCTTCGCATTCACGTTCGATTTCTTTCATACCTTATATACCTAATCCGGTCCTGTTCTTAATTCCGATCCCGGGGCCCACAATTCGTTCCGATTCCGGTCGCATTCCCAATTCCAAAACCAGTCACGCTCTTGATTCCGATCCCGATTCCAAAGACGTGTGGTTCTGTTGGTATTCTTCTGGTTCCCGCCATCGTAGCGATATAAAATTCAACTTTAATCATAAGCATTCAAACACGGAAAATTTCATCAGAATCCATCCTGTAGTTTTTACCTGATGCTTAAATAAACAAACAGACAAAAAAAAAATATCTAGGATTCGATGCTTCGTAATCGAAAACACCTAAAAATCATTCTTTTTTATGAATATCTTCAATGTACAAACTCGTTTATACATTAAATTTATTATTTTAGATATACAACTGCAGAAGTGTATCTACTTGTAAATTTCCTTTTGATTGGTAACTGGCAACAATGTTATTAGTTAGATCAATTGTATTAGTTTTTATCCAATATTAAGTCTAGATATAATGTTTACAGCCAATTTCAAGAATCGTACACCTTCTTTGTCATAGTTTTCAAGTTTGTACGACTCGGTAGTACTTATTAAAAAATACTTATTTTCAAATTTTAAAAATTTAACTCTGATAAAGTAATTTGACTTTAATCCCACAGTAAGAACTGAACCAAATATAACAATTTTAACGTGTACTTTGTATCTGTCATTAACTTTTCTAAGCGTTCTATTACGCATTATGTCGGGGTCTTAACTTCATTGCTTTCCTAGTTAATCAACCTTCAAAGTGACCTTAGAAACCTATCGTAAACTCTATGAAACCAGTTGAAACGTATGCTGGTTTTTCCATTGCGCGATCGGGTTTTTCAAATCACGTGCGACAGCTCAGGCCGTGTGTGCAGGAAAACTGCAACTCTTTTTTTTAAATGGTGCCGGCTTTCGCCGTCGGAAATATCCCTGACATCATTAACACGACGCACGGAAACGATAACCCTTTTTCGAAGTCGATGAGTCGGTTTGCGCGTGCGCGTCGCATTCACAGGAATCGACGCGATCCGAGAACGCTTAGGGAAAACGTTACGGCACTGGCGACCTTATCGTTTTCCGACATTTCAGATTTTCCAAAGTCGACGAATTCATTCTGTACAAGTAATATTGTAATATATCACCGAGTAGTACGTAAAGTTTGGAGCGAAATTACTTTGTCTGTGTTAAATCGAGTTCACTATCAGGTTTTCCCGTACAGTAATTTTCAATCGTATTTAACGAGGACGCAAAACATCGTTAAAACGTAGTTATAAGTGGCCAGCTGGGTTTTTCTGTATTCGCGCCGATACGCCATCGATGGGCCGATAATAGGCAAGCGCGTACCGTCGGCGCGGCGGCTCGTACCGCATGTGAACGCCTGTACAGAGAAAGCACCGACGTTCAGTAACAAAAATCCGGAAATGGTAAACGAAATATCGTTCTCCATATTTGGATCGAGCGCCGCGGCCGCCGCGCGCGAGCTGCGCCCGCGCCGGCGCGCCCGCTGGGAAAACCCCACGACGCGCCTCGCGCCGTTCGTTCCACGTTCTAAACAAATACCATTCACATCATATCTGTATAGCAGATAATATACGTCGTAATGGCCCCTATGAAAACACCGCTTTTACTGCACCACATGAGAAAGCCCACGCGCAGATAATATTGAAATATTGACTCTCGGCATTGATAAATGTGGATCGCGATAAAAGTAATGCGTAGAAAATGAAAACGGCTCATGTCTTCTGCTTTTTATCGTCAGTTGTGGAGCCGTCGCAGCGACAGAGACCGTTGTTATAATAAACTAGGCGCACAAAAAAAGATGTCAAACACCAAATGAGTAATGAGGAATGATAGCGATGAGCAGCGAGTCTTTTTAGACTCACACCTAAATTTCGACGCTTAAAAATAAGCTGGGCACGCGGCGGTAGCTATTTCTGTTTTGTTTAAAATAAATCGTAAGTCGGCTTAGATGCGTGGCCTCCAAAAGAGGACACGGCGAATTCATTTAAATAACATTATCTTTTAAGATACGTGTATATAGCGCTATCATTTTTATGGCTGACGTTCGGTTCAGAGCTTTGTATAAAAAAAAAAAAAAGTATAAACGTTCTGACGTAATGCTCCTAAGATATAACGTAAATATAAGCTGATACCTGTTAGGCGGTATGAAAGGAATGTTCGAGTAGGAAATTGTGTGAATAATTTTAATAATTAATTTGTAATGAATTCTATAATCCATTGTCTCAACGTATATCCCACTTTATTCCGTCTTTCTTGTTACGTTTATTATATCGTCGATTCATCTGCATCTATGAATAGTATTCTCTTTTTATTCAAAGAATTTCTTAAAGAAAATTTCACACACTCGAAACTGAAAATAGTGAGTAAGCACCTGAACTATCCACGTACTTACATTTTTGTCTATTCGACTGTGTATTTGGTAATAATAAATTAATTTCACGTAGATCACATGAACAATCACAAACTTTACATTTACAACTTTTTTTTTTACATTCATGTTCAATTCGCATTGAACTAAAAAATGCAATCTACAAATTAATCTATAACATCAATGATCTACATAAATATATGTATTCAATTTCTGATGCAGGAATTCTTTTTTAATAATAACAGAAGAAAAGGGACAAACACTGCAATAAAATAATACCTAAGTGATATCTCTCTATACAAAGAAATATCTTTTGTACAAGAATGTTTACAAGTAATATCTGTTTCATAAATTCCTTGCTCATATGAACACAATGCCTATTTCAGGCCAAACGTGCGTACACCTCGCAGCGATGGCGGGCCACCTGGACGTGCTGCAGACTCTCGTTTTCTACGGCGCCGACATTAACGCACGAGTGAGTAACCTCTTTGTATGCCTACGTGCGCTTTCCTCTACGCTAGTCAAATGGCTGCGCGTATACACATCGCTACCCGTGTCGAGCTTTCATGTATATATTCGACTATAATGACGTGACACTCTAGGTTTGCATATTTAGCGAGATGTCTTCCCTATCGTCAATCGCTTCATCGTCACCGGTTGCGTTATAGGTATTGAAATATCAGATGTTTGTTCTTGAATGTGATAATAAAGGATACATTATTGACCGCTTGAATTGTAAAGATGTATATTTGAAAGAATAATAATCGTCAATAAATTGTAAAAATAAAGAAAAGTTAGTTGTACACTTTTCATATTCAAAGCGCACAGAACTCGCTGCGCTGAAACTAGTTCAAACTGGTTAAAAACTCCATATTGTAAAACAATTGTAAAACGTAATTGAGGAACATTAAATAATACATCATAGGTATATGACTACATATATCCTAGGTATACCAAATGTTTGATGCGGTGTCTGTGACCCTCACATGTTGTTTTCCCGGGGTTTTCCAACGAACGTAAAACCCGCAACAGGTAATCTCATCTGTAATCAGTCCTTACTGATAAATTACTTGAAGAGTTTTGCTCCAACGTCATGAACATTTTTATAAAGTTACCCTTATCATTTTATTACTATTGTGACTACTATTTCTGTGTGGATTTTTCCAAACAATTCTATGATAATTAAAATCGGTCAAGGACGATCGCCCTATATCCTTGTAATTAATTCATAGGTTCTTAGAATTGTTAACACCGAATGTCGAAATAACAAACTGCAGTAACTTTTCCCACTACATAGGAGAAAAATGTAAAAACCCAAACAAACGCTGGGTTAGGATTTTACCGCAAATCGACTTGCGGCGTCATCCGCGATGACTTTAATTCTGGGGATCACATTATTATGAAAGGTTGTACACCTTACAGCGGATTTTCCGAAGCGCCACTGTAATTTACGAAATTAGTGTTCTAGCTTTAGCAGTCCTGTGTCTTCAAATTGCGTCAATGCTGATGATCTGATAATGTTCTTATATTAACAAAAATACTTGTTATGATAAAGGGACTATTCTTATTTTTTATTTGGAATTTGTGAATAATTAAACCCAAATTTATAAATACATTTTTTGTTTTAGGACAATTTATAAAGATAATTATTAATTTTGTTTGAATAATAAATACCCTTTTCATTATAAATGAAGAAATTTAAAATATGATGTGATATTTTTATCAGAGAACCAGATACCTAGCAAAAATAAAATTAGGGGAACCATTACAATTAAATCGTTTAATTATTAAAAAAAAAAACTTTTCTCTATGATGCACCAAATCCGTGACATATTAAAAAAATGTACACTTGTTTGCGTTTTTATGGTCGTATTGCAGTGGTGCAATGAACTTTTAAGGATGTACTCGCTTTTAACTGGGTACATTTTTTGCCCTAATCAAATACTAATTTAATGTTTTCGATGTTATCATTTGTGCAACGGGTCGATGCACGTTTTTTACTGTACCCGATTGACTGTTTACTGAGAGTCGTGTATCGGTGTGGCAGGAGGGCCTGTGCGGGCGGACGGCGTTGCACGTGGCGGCGGCGCGCGGCGACGGGCGCACGGCCACCTACCTGCTGGAGCGCTGCGCGGGAGTAGCGGCGGCGGCGCGGGACTACTCCGGCCGCACGCCCAAACGCCTGGCCAAGGAGCCAGCCGTCGCCCGCCTCTTCCAGCAACTCGACAGCGACTCCGAATCCGATGACGATGATGTTAGTATTTTACCTGCGCGCTTTGCAAACCTTTTGTATTTATTCCACCCTGGGAATATGTATGTACAAGATCAGGACTACAGCCCCTTATGTAATCTAATAAATTATAATTCTTTAGTATTCAAGGTTGTCATCTTAGAGGGAAGTTATTGTTTTCACTCTGATTTTCGGAAATTTAAATTTCATCAAATGTCAACGTTTTGAGGTCCTAGGAAACTTTTCTGATAACTTTCAGGGAAATCTCCATATTATGAACTTATATGCGTTGACGTACGTGCATACATTTATTGTCTGAATTCTAGAATATCTTTTAAATAAGTGGATCGATATTGAAATAAGGCTAGTACAATTAAAAGCACTTGACTGAACTTGATTCCCTTAAATTTAACATTATACAAACACATTAATCTTGAAAGAATTTTCTTTTTTTTTTTCAAATAATTTCGAAACCGTTAGATCAATCGAATCCTGTATTCTGTATAAAACTGCATTGAATGATGTAAACTTGTAAGATTGCTTGCTTCATTT
This sequence comes from Eumeta japonica, assembly GCA_005406025.1. NCBI lineage: Eukaryota > Metazoa > Arthropoda > Insecta > Lepidoptera > Psychidae > Eumeta > Eumeta japonica. The sequence goes on from BGZK01000788.1 coordinate 18,214, forward strand.
TTTCAAGCTGCAAACCTCATTTTAAACCAATTGTTTCTTTCAAAAGATATTTTGAACACAATAATGGAAAAATGGCAGCTTAGTAAATTTTTATACTTCTAATAATATGTCACTAATTATGCTTTTATACTTTCCAAGCTAAAAACAATCCAAGCAATCTTAGAGCTGCCCTGCAAGGCCAATCATTGGCCATATTTTTTTATTAGTGATGTAAGAGGAGCAAAAAATGGTCCATAGTTAATGTTGCATAATTGTAGGTGGTTTCATAACGTCATTCTATGATCTTTAATTTATGCCGTATATAATGCAATATTTTTTTGATAATTTAAAGTAAACTTCGTTATCTGATGGAAAATAGCCATTAAAAAATAATACAATAAATGTTTGTTTTTTGTTGCATCCATTTACTGATTTAAATTAAAATTGGTTCATGATCCTTACAATAGTTTACTGAATTGTAAGTGAAATCATCACTTATTGCCTAGGTCTTACTATTATATAATAAAGTTACTGTCAAGCATCAAAAAATATATAACTTAAAAACATTCAATTGTTTTTCTGGTTTCTAATTGACTATTTCATATTGCATGTTTATCTTCAAAGTACTCGTGATTATAAGGAATAAAAAATTGATTAACAGTAATTCAGTTTAAGAAAGGTGACTTGTTCCTGAAGTATATTTATTGGAACATCAATTTATTTGAAATTATTAACAAAATATTTATATAAATGATGAAATGGAATCAATGATTTGTTTGATTCTAAATACATTATTATATTCAAACAAAACTACGATTATAAATCAGGTTAAATGTGATAGCATGTAAAATTAATTCCCTTCGAGTCAGATGATTAATAATGGATTCCATGAATATAGTTCCTGTAAAATTATGACTCAACGGTAGTAGTTATTCAATTCAGTTATTATGTTTTATTTCCTTTATTTTCAGATATCTTACGACAGCGATCAAAGTCTCTTCGACAAACTTCGAGAAGGGATGAATCCAATAGATGTGGCATGAGAGAAGAAATCCAAAAAAAAAATGCCAAAATCGAATAGCTAATGCGTTAATAAACGTTGGGATCTGCATTACGCTACAACTCTCGGACTATCCCTGACGTGCATACATTCATGGTGTTCAAAATTTACAAAAGAAAAAACAATTAATTTATTAATAGTTGGTCTGACCTGACGTCACTAATTTCATAAAAAATAGCGATTTACATGAAGCGTCTAGCAGTTCTAAATGTATACGTGTTTCTATTTGAGGTAGTAAGTACTCGTAAGCTCACCAAATCGTCTTTTCATCTCACAAAAGACAAAAGAATCCTATTTACTTAATGATTTATGTAAAACCACCGGCTGTTTATAGAAGCGACGTAATTATTTTAATGTGGAGTGATAGGATTCAACTTTCATGACAAATCATGTACTACTTACATTTATATGTCTTTATTTCTATTAAAAATCTGTATTCGACTTCACTGTTTCACATGGAATATCTCCATTACTGTATTAGAAAATCACGAGAGATTATATAGATATTCAACCTTTTCTTCAATGCAAGTGTGAATGTAACAATTCTTAAATGTACACCGGAATATAAAGTAATGGAGCAACAGTTTGGATAGCAGAATGTTGTTACTTTTTAAATCACAATATACTTCTGGCTGTGAGACAGCACCACAGTAACAACTGGCTAGTCAGAAAGGTTTAATAAAATATACAAACATAGATCTCTCAGTAACGTAAACTAATTTTTTTATTACTTTTCTTATGTAACACATTATAATGTGTGATAAAATTAAAGCTTTTTTTTTACAATTAATGTACCATATTTCCTTCATACCATTATATCTAATTGCCACTAAATAATTATTAAAAGCAGTTAAATTGTGTTTGTCTGAAACTTTCCTTAATTTATTTTACAACGAAGCCGCCCTGTAATAGACTGTGACAAAAAAAAAATATCATTTGACATATTTTCTTGTGTTTGTTTGAGAAATCTCTTGACACCAAAACACATTTCATACATATAATGTGGTTATGGAACAAACCACATGGTTGGGATAAACAGTGGAATGAAAAGTGTGTATTCCATTGTTTTTTTGTGCCCACTAAAAATTACAAATTTTTGCTGCATAATGGTATGCAAAAATTTATGGAGGTGGTCTTGCCCTAACTTTCGATGAAAGCAGTGGTCTAAGACACCTTTAATTGTATCTGTAGTGGTTGATTGCTGTCATCTTATTGTATAACTGTTTTTTCCATTTATATATTGTAAAAAATTATTGTAAATGTATATATTATATATATGTTGTATGTTTATAGTTTAATTCATGGTACAATTTAAAACTTGGCATGATACATTATGTGTGTGTGGGTTTGTTATATGGATTCCACTATTATTATTCTCTATAATAAATATGTATTGTTAAAATATATTCTTTGTCTTTTAAAATATGAGTTTAATTTCTTGATAACTAAACAAAAGTAGCTTTAACAGGTCAATGTCGCTTTTTAGAACTTTGATTTGACTTTTGCCCATGAGTTCACAGTTTTTCTTTGGTTTCCAATTCCACATAACACATACATATAATCTATGAAAAAACCTCAAATAACTGAATAAATGATTAAGACCACTGTAGGTTTCTTAGAAGGTTAAAATTTGATATGTTACATAGGGTATGTAGAATTTGCACTCCCTATAACAGAGAGTGGAAAGACTGCAGTGGCCACGAGACAAAATGGGAAAGTGAACAAGAAAAAATAACCCCCTCCGGTGTCTCATAGTGGAAAATACAAAATCTACCAGTTTTATTAATGCTAGATCGAAAAATTAAAAAAAATGTGCAATAATTACAGTATGTTTTAGCGCTTGTAATCTTGTAATAGCAATATATCCATAAAAATTAATCAAATTAACAATGCTAAACATTTAAACTAGTGAATGGTTACCACATACTTTACAACCCATAAAATTCCCCCACTTGACATTATTACTGTTTAAAAAGGGGATATTGGGCCTTAGACCATGTTCGTTCCAGATATTACTTGTCCATTACCTACTGAGCATAAATCTAAGCAATCCTGAACCATGCATAACTAATGGGCCCCATCACCTATACCAGATATCATACACCATCTAGTGGGGGACCTTTTCTCATTCCTAGAGTATATTATTGGTTGCTACTCGTGAACCTATCTTCCCCAACATTTATGTATACCTCAATATGATATGCAATGTGGCCTGCATGTACCCTGCTATTTCCACTTGCCAATTTTCTGAGCTATGTCAGTTTTTTCGTCCTACAGATTTGCTCATTCTGAATTTTTACTAATAGAAATCCAAAGCATAATTCTTTCTATAACTCTCTAAATTCTGAGATTGTTAATGAGGCCAACAACAACAGACCGTCGTCTCTAGCAACGTGAACTTTTTAGAAACTTTCGTCTAAGCGCCGAATGTGTTGGACTCGAGAATATTGCAGTGTCCCGAAAGCTGCCTAGGTGAAATGAATTCTTCCTGTGATTTTCATCGAAGTTAAATTGCTTAGTCGTGTAGATCGCACCAAGTTCAATAGTAAATATCACGGCAATCATTAAAGCGAGTACTACATGACCTTTGATATAATTTGCTTTTTAATGAGTGGATTTTGTTTTTAATGTCATTTGACACTATGTACACTAACACCATCTGTTGGTGCATAAGTGAATGAAGTCAAGTATAAATAAACTAATTGATCGACTTCATTCAGTTATTTATAAACAGATGGCGTCGTTTAGATCTATGATTTTTTTAACTGACAATATTTTGAATATTCTGTTTTTGAATTCACTATTTTTTTTTTTGTTCTTCCATAAGTTGTTTTGTATATCTTGAATTACAACTATACAAGATAATCTATTACTTCCATGTTTATAACCCTAATTTGTTAAAACATAATTAAAATGTAAAATGTGATAACTTTTTAAAGTGAGAATCGTTACCTTCACCACATATGTTCACATAAAATAATTCTTGCTAAAGTGTATATTATAAACAATAGAAAGCATGGCCTACTAACTGTAACCTATGCAGGGCGCACTCCTCTTCAAATTAAATTAACTTCAGGCTAGTTTTTATGTGTATTGAAGTGACGAGTGTGACAGTATCCCGGCACCTAGTCGAAATAAAATAAAATGCAAAACATAAAAAATGTCTGTACGTCAATACCACATATCGACAAATACTAAGAACACAAATCTATGCGTCCATGTAAAACTTATGATGTAATCCATTTATTGAATCCTAGGAAATATTTAGAGATTTCTCTTTTCGAAGCAGTATTTTATTATTTCCATCCAGAAAAAGTTATGAATATTTTTCTTTCATAATACTTTGACAACCTTCAATATACATGTCATCCATATTATTTTTCATCTGTTTCAAACATTTTTAACTGGCTGAAAAATACCAAATTCTATTGCATTTTTCATATATATGCAATATATATATATATATATATTTCAAGATATTTTCGACTACAGCAAACTATTTTGAGGATTCTCTTTTGGCATAAAAAAACAAACTTTTTCATTTACAGCATGATTTTAGTCAGAATCAATAAAATATAAACACAAAAAAAGGTACCTCGATTTTCGCGGGTCTTTTTATATATGTATAAAGAGGCGAGAAGATTACAAAAGACAAGACAATAGTAAATGTAATAAAAAATTTAATTAATGTAAAAAGAAATAAAATTTGCACTGGCCATTATTCAGATCAGAGAATGCTCTAATCTAAACATTTTGGAAATCTGTTCATATTGATTAGACTGCCCTTTAATTCTAAATATAGATTTCAGACTATCACAATGAAATAGATCGAAAAATTCAACACTAAGCGGATATGTGTGGTAATAAAAACAATATCAATTAACCAATATTACCAACGCTATGCATTCAAACTTTAGAATGCCTGTAAAATTATGAACATAGGTAATTAAAGCTGAACTATTACGTACGTTATTCTACAATAAAAAAAAATAACAAGAAATTAGATTCATGGATATTGAAAACGATGCCTCTATTCATCCGGTTACTGTACGAATAATTTGTAATTATTCATCCTGTTACTGTACGAATAATTTGTAATTATTTATTCGGTTTATTTTATTAATCCGGCTATATTTGAAATTTTATATTTATGCATAAATTATTTTTTTTATTTTAACCTAATACCTGTGCTTTTATTATTTTTATATAGTAAAAGCTGTTTGTCTAAAAATACAGTAGGTAATTAATTCTATTTCATAAAAAAAAAAACCAAAACGAATTTGACCAGATGACTAATTATGAATTATTCGTACAGTACCCGGACTAATAGTCGCTACATATTGAAAAACTGAGTGTTATTATCTTAAACTTGGAGCTAACAGCGATAGAAAAAAAGAACGAGAGTTCTAGCATCATTCAGTTTTCCTATAGGAAAATATTGGATTTGATCAAATGACACAAATGTGTGTGCGTGCGTGTGTGTGAAACAGACTAGAGTCCTGACTACTTGGGACATCAACAATAGACCACCAACAAGTACTCTACCTTATTTATTAAATACACAACCAATAACACAATCACAAAGAAGTAGCACGAACCATTGGCCCGCCCGAAGATAAGTCGTCTGTGCGTTTAGCCGGTCAAGCGCTTTCGCCCCGGGGTACACTCAACATATATAACTAGTGGACCCGACAAATGTCCCTGTCCAAACGTTGACTCGCCTACTAAGTACAATTTTTTCGTTATACTACATATTAAATGACATTTGACATTGAGCTTGATATTTCAATCGTTTTGTTTCGTCATTATGTGATTTGTTGTTACTTAAAGCAAAATTAAAAATTGAGTGCAATTTCTAGACGGTTGTTGGAAAATATTCTATTCAATATCTATCTAAACACAGCAACGAGATACTGAAATGTAAAAATAACGCAAGTATCGATGCAAGTGACTCAAATACTACAAAATTCTCCATCAGCGCCACCTATGATACACAAATCTACTTGTTATAAACACAATAACTGAATTAATCTCAAGAGGTGCATTATTAATGAACTTCTCAGATTTTTACGGTCAGCATTAATTTAAAAAAATATTGGGAGATGAAATTTTGGGGTAATATATTTACAGCCGAAAAGAAATTTTGTCGAAAAAACGTAAAAAATCCTAGAACCCAATCTCAGCGCCACCTACCGGATCCAACTGTGATTTTAAATCACCCAGAGACTTACTCCAACATTAAAAAAAAATTTCAACATGGGTCCAAGCGTTATATCAATGATAAATAAATATAACTCGTAAAAATCATGCTATTATATTTTGGCTTAATACGCGTCATCTATTATGTTTTTGAAAACTAAATATTACATAATGAATAAACACAATTCATCGCAGACGGCGCGGGCAGGCTGCGCTAGTGCTGCCTGCGGGCGAAAGCGCAACGAATCGGTAAGTTTATATATATATATATATATATATATATATATATATATATATATATATATATATATATATATATATATATATATATATATATATATATATATATATATATATACACATATATATATAATACTTAGAAACATACAGACTCCAGACAAACATTAATCAAACAAATGAATGTTTGTCTCATGCGGGAATGGAACCCATGCCCCCATCACAGTAAGTTGGTCACTACCAACTGCGCTAATGTCTACATAAATTAAAATCTACCACTTTTTTAGTACTCGAAGTTATTATATAAGGTAATTATTAAATTGATTGAGAAGGGAAGGGAATTTGAATTAATTTTTTTTTTTCAATACGTTATCAACAATATTTTCTGGGACAGATTTCCTATGAAATATTACAGGAAAGAAACTAGTGACATTGTTTACTGTATCCGAAAAATTAAAGGGTTTGGAACTTTCATGGGATTACAAAGAACTAAATTTGATATCAACTATAATTGTTTTGAATTCCAAATGCGACCGACCTAATAGAAAAAGCGGTATTGATGATGTTCAACAGTATTACAAGCAGGTGTTTTGCAAGATTATAAACAATGTTTTGAACGAGTATTGGTAGTTGCTACAAAAATTTAAAAGACCTTTTATGTAAACCTGCTTGCTTGTGAAAACTTTTCCTCCTATTATACGATTTTTCCAGAAGAATCTGTCGTACCGTAAGAGTAAATAGCCACCGTCGGTGAACCAAGCACCAAAACAATGCTAAAACTGATAAGTATTTTAACTTTGCATACCACGTCTGAAATCGCTGTGCACGCGACTGAATACATGTCATTGCTATACACTACCAACCAAAGGATATTATACCTATTTTATTTAGTGATTTCAAGAACTATAATAGCAGGTACACAACTGTTCATTTTGTATTTACTATTTATTACAAATAGTGTATAAGTTTTCTTCTGACAATAATTGGTAAAAACGTGCTTCTTTATAAAATTATTAATAAAACTCGATCAAAATTCTTTAACTGGAATGTAATAATTACAACAAAATTATTGTAGTCCATGCTTAAATAAAGTGACAAATTTATATTAGACAAAAATTGGAATGGTATCAAATAGCAACTACAATTGATGAAAATTGGATCATAGAGAGTACCACCAATTTTTAGTATACTTGAACTCTTGAAACAAAAAAAATCAAATGTTACATAATTGACACCAACTGGTGAACCCCATTTCAATTTATTATGGTCAATTATTTATCTCAAGGATTGTCTGAGGAAAAGTACTGAAAGCTTACAGTCTACAGTATAACGCACGAAACTCTGCCGCTCTGAATTGTCTGCAAATGATGTAATACGCAGGTCCTTCCTCGCGCTCCTCGACCTTTCCCTTTTCACCCACGTGTTCCCATTTTACGCCATTACGACGCTCATGTGCCTATCTTGACAATGGCAGAATTTCGTGTTATACTGTACTTAATTCGCCTGCAAAATATATTTGCTGCAATAACACATTATATTCGATATACATTAATAAACAAATCGTGTAACATTATAAAAACAAACATTTCACAAAAAATTTAGTGCTTTGATCATTAGAACAAAATTTTGATTTTTGACACCTTATAAAGCAATAAAATTGAAATTTAGACACTTCTAAAATTAGATACTTCTACAAATAAATAATACACAACATTTATTATAAATGAAAGATATTTTAATATAGTTTCGAAGTTTAAACTCATACAGCATAAAAAAAATTTAGTAATTGAATTTGCGCCCTGAAGGTTCCATACAAATTTAAATTATGTATGTAAATATTTCATTCATCAAGTTTTGATGATTTGTTTGTTTTTAATACCAATACTGACGAGATATTGGTCTCAAGAATCTCGAAACTTTGCTATTTTCAAAAAAAATTTTGTACTATCTTATATGCGAATTTTTAAAAATCCTAAGTTTCATAACGCGCAGTAAAAATATATTCTTCCATATTTTGGCCTCCATCACGGTCCATACGCCAATCGTAAGTCTAAGTATGTAATCATAAAAAAATATTTTTTCTTAGGGGCCATCCATAAATTACGTCACATAAATTATAAGGTTTTTGACCGCCCCTGTTCTTGTCATAAATGGTCCCACATAAATGAAAACAGCAGTTTTTACAATTTTGTTTTGTACAAAATACTTTAAATATTGGACAAAACAAAAGACATAAACCTTTTTTCGTTTTCGTATTTTGGATTTGACGTCACAAAGCTTTTGACCTGCTCTTTGTCGCGCATTGTCAATTTCATTGACGGAACCCAACGTGTGACGAATTTATGGATGGCTCCTTATAACTACAATTTTTTTTTCCGTTATTTATGCTGTGAGACCTATCTTCTTGCATTATCTAATCTAAATCTAATCTCTAATTTCATTCATCTACGTCCATAGGAAGTACCCTACAAGTTTTGATATATTTGGGGGTTTCAAAAATACAAGGCATAGATGGCAGTTATTTAGGCTCTATTTTTTAATTATGTTTACTTACAAACATGTTTTTTTATAGCTTCAAGGGAATGCAGACACAAGCATTTGACGTTAATTTCAAGTTGATAACTCCACATGCTTCTGAGAAAGTCTTGACAGACAGATGAACAGATAGTTCACGAAGTGGTCCTACATATATATTCTTTTTTCTTTAGAATTAATTAAACTCAAAAAGTAGTTTTTAAAAAAATAGTACCAATACCAAGCTTATTTAAAAAATATAACTATTTAAAATTGTTGGTGGTACTCGCTATGCTAGCAATAATTTAAAACAACAGTTATAAAGTAAAATCACAACACGTGTTTATGCATTAGTCTACAACAATAAGGCACAAAAAATTTGTCACCATAAAAATTAACACTAATTTAACAATTCCCAATCAATTTTTGTGCAATCTTTTAGTCTATTTAATTGATATATTTTATTTGTGACGTGTAGTTCTAATCATGATATTTCCATGTGTTATATAATTTATGAGTGACATTTAATTGTATTGTTACTAACAAAATAATTACTCACTGGTGAAATTCCTATTTATGGGAAACATATCAGTTACACATACTTTAGAAATTAAATAGACTATAAACAATAATTCTATGGGATACACATTAAACTATTTATTTACAGTTGAGTTTAAAATGTGTCAGTGGAGTGCAATAATAAATTACTAAATTAATAAGGTGATTTCTTAACTTTTGTGTGTACTCCTAAAGCTGACTAGAATAATACTATATTTCTGTATAATATGTGAGTCTGTTAATTTTAAGCAAAGAGAATACATTTGGGAACACATAGGTGGTATTGAAGCCGATTAAGCCATATGTAAAATATTTATAGCTCAATTCGACAATAATCTTGTTTTTGTTGTCGAGACTGTCTTCTGAATTCCTGAGCTCGTTTTTATCTTTGCCCAACAACGCACAAACGAAAGCATATGAAACCGATTTAGCAATGGCTCTAGTTGCCAAGACTCCACAGAAGCCCAAGATTGTCCTGAGAATTGTGCAACCGAGAAGTTCAATTGAGGGCCATATGATTTCATAAGGAGGAGATTGTGTGCTTGCCACCATGTTGCCGAGTTGGTAGTTAGTCCACGAACCAGCGAGGATGCCAGCACAGACGCTCACTATCATCGTAGTGTCGCCTCTGAAATATACAAATATGTACATTATATAACTAAACGAAAAGTTATCTAAACTAATTTAAACAAAAGATAATGTAAGCAATTATGAGGAACGTGTAGAATAAAAATTTTGTTTCCCTTGAATTTAATATTATTTTTATTTATAGGTATGTGGTATTAATTTACATTAATTTGTCTTTAATCGTAACATGATTAATAATCAACATAAGTCATATAAATACTCAAATAAAAGAAAAGATATACATTAAAATACATAAAATATTATTAGTCATCTAAATTATTATATACATAATAATTTTGGTCATAGTTGTATTATTTAAAATTCACATACCATGCTTAACATCATTAATTTATTCAGACTTATAATTTCAAGTCTGAATAAATTAATCAATCAATCCCACTTACTAAACAAAAATTCTGAAAAATAGGATTTGGCAAGCATTTAGAGCATAAAAACTTTAGAAAACACTTGAAATTCCTGAATATCTGAATCACTCAGATTTAATAATGAATTAATATGAAACATTAGTGTTATTGACAATTGCTTCTGTAATCAACACTGTTTTACTTAAGAAAGGGTGGGGTACAATTTTTTTCTAAATAACTATAAACAAAATCGGTGTTTTAAAATTGTCATCTAAACAGTTCATATAGTAAAACATTTTATGTGTATGCGCGCGTTTACATTAATGTGAAAAAGTAGTTAAGAGAAGGCACCGAATATCTTAGAGAAGATCCTTAACTGTTTTGGTCAATTTATTTTCAAAATAATTAAAAGTAATAAGACGCTTTGAAATTTTTTGACAATCATGTGATTCCATTTTGCTACACAAATAAAAGGATTGTAAAAGGTACGCCTCAGAAATAGGCTGACACAACAACAAAAATATCAGAATTATCAAAATAAATGCAAATGCAGATTTGGATTCCTACTTCAAGCCCGCACCCACTCCTGCTTTCCAATTTACACAATCACTACCACTTTCTACCCTTGTTTTAGTAACAAAATCTATAATGAATCAGTATTTTATCTTTTATCCTCTAGATTCCCCCATTGATATCATAGTAATGGATGTCACAATCAGATACATAATATGACAAAACTACTATTGAATTCAAGGAAATCTAATTTTCTCTGATCATTTGCTTTTAAATTTTGTGTATCCAATATGTTGTTGTTGTTGTTATATGGTGTTGAATGGCAATAAGTCTTTAAATTACCCATTAAACATGGGTAACTTTGCTATATTTTCAGTATAAGACTTGTTGGAAATATTAACACTATTTGCTGAGCGGACAGTAATTAGACACTGTAGGAATGAAAACTCGCTCATGGCATGTTTTATAAGTTTATTGCAGAAACGTTACGTTGCGGTGGTTGAGATTAAAGTGTATTTAAGACTAAAGTGCATTAACAAGTAAGAGCCAAAAGTACCAAACAAAATCATAGATTGTGAACATAGACAATTCATATGTACTTTTATGCTTTCAACAGACTTATTTATTATCTTTTTGAACATTTTTTGCTACAATGAGATAAAATTAAAAACAGTGTACATTCATACATTATTATTACGTGAATAAATTATTTTACCTTGTCGGTGTCCATTTATCAGCATTGGGATGGAAAACAATCACTAATATGGATACTGTGATAACCAAAACAGGTGAATATGATTCTGTCAGAAGCACTCCATCCAATTTATCAACAATTGGTATTAGTACTACCAGTAGCCCTGATGACAACAAAAGTCCTGCTGCAATATCCTGAAAATAAATAATACACACATATGCAAAGATTGTACCATGTGGAAATCTATAATCTCTGCCTATCCTTCTGGGAAATAGGTGTGAGTTTATATTTTATATATATATATATATATGTCAGTTTAGAATTATTATAATCGAATAAGAAACAGGTTTCATCCTCACAATGGATCAATTGTCCAATTGATGCTATACATAGACAAATTGATAAATACTTATTAATTTATGTCAACTTAAACCATTCCCTCCATACTTCGGAAAGCAATTCGACCCATTGGTCATTAGCCATCTTTAATTAGACTAATGTGAAGGACTTCAAATTCAAACCCCACGCCTCTGCAGAAGGTTGATCATCGCCTAATATAAAACCTCAAAAAAAAAATTTGAGGTGTTATTATAATACTTTAGTATTAAAAAAATAATAAAACCGTAAACATTACTATTTTTCAACAACTGTTTATCAACTTAGCCAGTTAGATTCAAAATTTTAAGTACTCTCATTAAATTACTTTCTGCATGCTTTTTATCTTTCTCATACTCTATACTAAATACTAAGAAAGTAAACATTAAATAACATGCTACGAACATGGCAGATCACAAAAAGGATTTACCTACTTCCAACAAGCATTTACTTTGAAATATTTCTTAACATATTTTCTTTTAATAAAAAAAATATTAATCTAATTATCATTACACCACAGCCTAAGATCGCCTATGCAACATAATCCATTGTCCATCCAATCTATATTCCATTGAACTTAAACATATAAACTATGGTTAATATTTATTGACAAAATTATTTTTATATACAATGACTTATTTCATAGAATTAAACTGATTTTTCAATTTTTTGTGGGATTTCAAAATGTACTTGTAAAGTATCAATATTTTGGTTACCTACTACTTTTAAAAATTTTATGCTTTGGAACTTAAAAATAATATCACCATAAAGTGTGATTTACTAGCTTTCTAATCGTATAAAGAAGTTATAAGTAGTTAACAAACTTACTAATAAAAATTGATATTTATAGAAAATATACTTTTAACTATCTTGTATTTAATTCATTTTAATTTATAAATTTTATGTAAGGACTATTCATATAAACATTTGAATATATTGAACATTTGAGTACATATATATGTATAATAAATGAGTAAGCTGACTGATTTAACTAATTTGGACCACACAGTCCAAATTACTGGGTCTACTTGAAATTTTGTACAGAAGTTCATGCTATGATGTAGACGAGCACTAAGAAAGGATATTTTTTAAATTCAACCCCTTAAAAGATGAAAATACTGTTGTATGAAAAATTGATACCATTGATGCTATAAGTGTCAAACTTAACATTTTAGTTACTTATAGAAAAAAAAATTATATACATTGCTTTCTAAAATTGACCCTAAGGGGGTTAAAATAGGGGGATGAAATGTACGGAAAATCGAAATCACTGAAGCTATTTATGTCAAAATTTATATTTTAGCTAAGCATTACTAACAAAAAACAATGACTTTAATTTCAATGAATTTTTATTTGAAAAGATGAAACAGATGAAGCTATTCTCTACAAGACTTATATTTTAGCTACTTATTACAAAATTAAAAAAAAACAATGACATATATCATTTTATGAGGCTGAAATAAGGCATGAAATATATGGAAAATCAAAACTACTATGAATATTTTGTACGTTTTTTTTTTTCCAGCTCAAAGTATTTATTCGGTTTCTATGCAACTAGCTGTATATTGTATGTATGAGCAAAAAGCTTTCAAAAAAAACTTAGCTTCATCTTTCATATTTCCGCCACGAAAAATTCAAAAAATTCTTCCACTCATAAAAAGCTGCACTAACTCTGAGTAATATAGCGCAAATTTTATTTTGATACTGATAGTATTCGCTACATCTTCATCCAAATCACAACCGTAACCGATACCAGAATCGAAATTGTGCACAGGACGAGCAGTAAAATTGAAAGTCGAGACCGGGATCGAAATTGAGAATGAGGCATGAATTGAGTGTGGGTTCAAAATTAGAATCAAGAATGTGACCAGAATGGGAATGACAGGCAGTATTGAGATCGAAAGAGGGACCCATTTTAAAGAATTCAAGGAATATATTAAGGAAATATGATTATTTATTTAAAACAATAATAGATATTTTATTTTTACATTGAAAGTGTAATTTTTTTTAACAATAAAAATATTTATTAAATCAATTAAGTGATAAAAGAAAGAAAAATTAAATATAGAAGTATTAATGAATTAAATCTCTAAAAATTATTGGTACATCACCCACTATTCTAGTGCATTTCTACAGAAATGTGCGTAGGTACAAACATGCGATTTTTGATCCAGTCCAAAAAAGAGAAGAATTGAATTGAGCAGCAGTACATTCACATACCGTCTAAACACATTCATAGAACGATTTGATACTGCTTCACCAAAAATTGATGAAAACAGTGGAAAAAATCAGGGGATTATAAATAGATATCCTAGAAATGCATAAATGAGAGAAGACCAAATAAGCATGCAGCTCATGCCACGGTCTCTAGTCTCACCTACAATTTCTTATCGTAACATACAACATCGACAGTTACAAAAGCTCATTTGTCACAGATACCAAACTGAATGTGGAACTTTGCGGACTCAAATATCTTTAATATCCTTGATTGAAATACTAAAATAAAGATCATTATTTACATCTAGGGAATGTAAAGAGCTATAAGTTTTAGTATATAGGCTATTCCATAAAATTTTTTGTTTCATTATTTACGATTTTGCGAAATTGTTCATTCTTACTTTACATAGGCATAATAAATTAGTTTACTGTGCTCTCATAATAAACTTTCACTCGTAATCAACACTAAAAGCAATATTTCATAAATAATAATAATAATTCACATTTTTTGTGAATGTTTAAACTAACCAAAACACTGTGCATGCCAAGGTACACCCTGCTGACACATATAAGAGTACACCACAAGATGGCAATTATAGTGCCCAAATGCACAGGATATTGATATCTATCCATTGTATAATACAGCACAGAAAAAGGTATAGAAACTCCAACCATAGCATGCGTGGATGGCATACCATATTCTATTGCCCATTTTTCTTGTAATTTTTTTACAGGATAACCTGGTCTTGGCCACCTGATTACATCCTTAAATCCTTGACCTGAAAAACAAAATGGAATTATTTACACAAAGACAATAATTTTAACATGGATAAAATATATATTCAAACTGATTATATACTATAATACAGAAATTTAATGGAAACAAATGATATACACAAAATGCTTAGTTTTTTTGCCTTTCCACTATCACATATATATTTTTTCAATATATGTCTGTATCTTAGAGTATCAATGAATATATTGTATATATTTTGTATTTAACATTTCATTGGATTGCAATAAAAAAAAATTTTCTTCTTCATTGACCTATCACTACTTTGAAGAACTTATAGGTCAATATCTTTACAAATAAATAAATCAAATCTTTAATTTATTGAGTACTAGAGGCTACACGAGGGCTAGGGCGATGTGGGTCATCATCTACTGCTTTGAGGCCCAGGAGGTCTCAAGTCTCGAAGTTTGTGCAACGTTCTTTCAGTCACAAATAATATTCAGTTATAAGATTCATTAAAAGCTATGACCACGACCAGACTTTACTTATTATAAGACATCTCACTACCTAACAAGCGATACATTACCTGCTCTTCATATAAATACTTCTAATGCAATATACTGCTGCTACATAACATTTAGTTGACATATTCATATTAAAACATTTCTAATCCACACTCCTATCAGATCATCAAATTAGAAAAAGTGGCCAAGAGCATGTCGGACCATGCTCATTATAGGGTTTCGAAGCCATTATTATGAAGAAATGCACTACAGATGAAAAAAAGTATCTTGTTACACTTTTTCCATATTTCATGCATAAGCACTTTAGTCGCCTATAACTAGAAAAACAAGTAGGTATGTCGACTATTACTATTAAACTA
Source organism: Eumeta japonica (assembly GCA_005406025.1). NCBI lineage: Eukaryota > Metazoa > Arthropoda > Insecta > Lepidoptera > Psychidae > Eumeta > Eumeta japonica. The sequence goes on from BGZK01000788.1 coordinate 34,168, forward strand.
GTGTAAACTAAAGTGCTTCAGCAAGAGCGTATCTTGATGGTACTTACATTCTTTTATTGAGAAGCAGAGTTTTTTAGCAATAACTTAACCCTTGGCATGCCTGGTAGGGTCTGTCAGACCCAGACCAAAGGGCGTTCCGTTGTAGTTAGTTTAAATTTGAATTTTGCGCCTTACCGTTCTGAGAAGCTGGCCGTTACTAACCGCGGAATGTTCTCCGCCCGCTTCCACAGTCTGCGGCGAACTAAGAACGTAAAAGGACGTGCGTAAAGTGCGCGCGAGTCTCACAGACCTCACCAGGCATGGCGTGACTTTATTCTGTAAGTATTTATTTTCCTTTTTTTTGTGAAAATTGGTATTTGTGCATTAATGAATAACTTTTTTTACATTTTTCAAGTTCAACATGGATAAACAACTAGCAGACAAGGACATAGCTAATTTATTATTTCAAGAGTTGAGTGAGGAGGACGAAACTGTATTTGATTCAGATGGTGAAGAGTTTGATGTTGGTGAAGCTGATTCTGAGGTGGAAGAAAATGATGCAGACTCAACTTCTTCAGATTCTGAAATGGATGTGCCTTTGTCCTCGCCAGCCACTGTGCCACAGAAGGAACTTATAAAGGTAAAGACAGAACAATATGGTTTAAAAATCGATATAGGCCTAACGTATGAACACGTAGTGAAAATATATTGACGGGCACCCGGAATAAATACTCAAGCAAAACATGCAAAGACTCTTTTGGAGTGTGTTGAGATCTTTGTAAATGAGTCTATGTTGTCAGATATTTTACGACACACAAATACAAGGATACAAAAGACTAAAGAAAACTTAAATGCTTCTAATGAATATTCTTATTGTGATGTTTCTATGATAGAACTACGTGCCACAATCGGTCTAATTTTTTTGGCAGGCCTTTATAAATCGGCCAGACAAAACTTACAAGATCTGTGGTGCAATGATGGCACAGACATTGCTCTTTTTCCCATGACTATGAGTCTAAGAAGATTTTCTTTTATTGTCAGTCATTTGAGATTTGACGATGCCAATTCTCATGATGAAAGATTAGCACAAGATAGATTAGCACTATTTAGAAAGCTGTTTGATGATTTTGTTGTTAATTGCCAGTTGCATTATACGCCTTTTGAGAATCTGACAATAGATGAAGAACTTGTGGCATTACGAGGACATTGCAAATTCCGTCAATACTTGCCAAGTAAACCTGCCAAATATGGTATAAAAATATTTGCGCTTGTAGATGCCACTACATATTACTCCTGGAATTTAGAAATATATGCAGATTAGCCTCAAGGAGACTATAAAGTCAGTAACAAGCCACATGATGTGGTTGATCATCTTGTGACACCAATTTCACAATCAGGACGCAATGTGACAATGAATAATTGGTTCACAAGTCATCCTACTTATGAACATTTCCTAAATCATCATAAACTAACAGCAATTGGTACAATGAAATCCAACAAAACCTGTATATCTGAAAAGTTCAAAGCTGGAAAGTGCGAAGAATATTTGTCCATATTCAGATTTCAACATGGCCTGACTATAGTGTTCTATGTTCCGCGCAACCCCGAAAAAATGTCTTTCTGCTGTCATCTCTCCATTACCAGATGGAAATTGACCTAGCTACAGATGCAAAGCAGAAGCCTGAAATTATAAGTTTCTACAATCGGATTAAGAGTGGCGAGGACAATGTCGATAAACCCATACGTTCTTATGATGTATCACGTAACTCAAAGAGATGGCCACTGACTGTTTTTTTGGATGCTCAATATTGCTGGAATAAATGCTAAAATTAGCCAAGAAATTAAAAGCAATCGAAGAAGTTTTAAATCGAAAGAGTTTGGTTTCTGCGCTTCTCGCAGAAGGGTTATTTTGTCTTCATTTGCAATGAAGACAAAATAACCCTCGCCTTTCTAGATATATTCGCAAAAGAATAGCCGAACGTGCTGATGATCAAGACTGCCCACCATTAAAAAATTCTACTCCTGGAATAAAGCGCAGATGCCACGTTTGTCCAGTAAAAAAAGATCGCAAAACCCAGTACATTTGTGAGACGTCTTGACCATTCAATTTTTCAATGCGCAAAAGTGCTACCAAACCAAAGCTCTACAAAATGTTAATGCAAGTGATGAAGAGTAATTATTTTATGACTAAATTTAAGTATATGTAAGTGCCTTACACTCAATTCAAGTCTGATTAAGATCTCTTTACTTTTGATACTAATTACATGTTACCAATGTTATAGTCTTTAAAATGTGTTTAAAAAATGTGAGATTTGTTTAATTTGAAATATTTAAATAAAATTGGTTAATTCCTAATGTGATTTTTATTACTATCTCTTATTTACCCTTTGAGCATCCGTCTTCAAAAATTGAATCACCTTTTACAATAGAATTTATATAAAAAAAAAATCAATTTGAAAATCGGGGTCTGACAGACCCACCAGGCATAGTGTGTAACTTTTGCCCACCAGGCATTGCCAAGGGTTAAAAACATTATAACAGATTATGTTCAAAATATTTTTCATTGAAAATATTTATTAAGAGTCAACTTCATTATTTTTTCATATTTTTTGGACAGACAGTTTCGAAAATAAAGGGGGGGGACAAATTTTGCTACTTTCGGAACAATTATTTTTGCAAATATTCATGAAAAATTGCTTACAAACCTCAGTGTTTTTAAAAGAACTGTCACAATATGTACCACACATTGATGATTGCTAAAAAAAAATTTTTTCAGCTTCTGTTACATGCATGGTGTGCCATGAGCATATGTAGTTGTACTTAATTAAAATAGATCAACAAATTAGTTTTGTAAACATGGAAGTAATAAAACTTTCAATACAAATATATTATGAACATAATTAGATATACTGATTTTGAATTAATACCGAAAAACTGTGTTTCTCAACAAAAGGATGTAAGTGCCATAAAGATATGCTTTTGTTGGTACTTTTTAATTTACACTAATTTAACTTGAAAATCAAGTAGTTTCTCTAGTTATAGGTGACTAAAGTACTTACACTATTATATGCAGGAAACATGGAAAAAGGTGTAACAACGTAGTATTTTCATTCATAGTGCATTTCTTTGTAGTAATAGCTTCAGAACCTTACATTGAGCATGCTCCAACATGCTCTTGTCCAGTTTTTTTAAAATCTGTATTTAGTTTAGTTACTATTATTGCTTACATTGTATTTAGTAACAAATTCAAGGGTTTTGTTTGTACACCAGAGATTTAATTACAATTTAGGCATTTTTGAACATTTACAGTCACTATTTTGAATAAAAATCAGCTATACTGCATACAGATACAAATGTCAAGTCCCATCAATAAAATTAATTCTAATTGTAGGTATCTCTGACGATTGTTTTTTCCAAAAGTTTGAAATATTTTTTAAAAATTTTATTTTTTACAAAATTACAATTGCTAACAATTTAATGGCTTAAGTGGTGATAGCTCAGTAACTAAGAGAATCAGCTTTGGATAAGAATGTGACAGGTTCAATTCTGACCACAGTCGTAATCCAGACTACATCGTTTAAAATGTCAACCTATTTTATTTCATATCTTTCATATCATCAACCTGTGCTTAATAAATTCAGTTTTAAACATTTTTGCAATTCGTTATTCGTTAATGTAATTACGTGAGTACATCCCACACAATGTACTCACGTAAAACTTATGGCTATATCAAGGATTCAGCCAACCAGGGTTTTTCTGATGGTTTACATACATTTTTAACAACAATATTATAATAAAATCATAATATAAATATTAAAAAAAAACATATTGTATTCCTGTCTATTGTAATAAATACCATCAATAATGTGTACCAATGTGAAAATAGGACCAAAGCGAGAGTAAAAGTAAACGTGGGATCAAAATCAAAAATGAAAAGAAATTAATTCGCTACATGTGCAAGGACAGGAACGAGGAGTACTATTGAATTATAATGTATAAAATTACCATTAAATTCGTTAATAGCTGTGCCCAAGACTTTGTATGCTTTCAATTCAATTTTTCTAGGAGCACCTGTCTATGACCAACTAATGTTGCATGAGCCGGCTTTGATAAAATGAGGCTTATGTGTCAAAATATTTAAGGAAACCCTATGAAAATTCACCCAGTAGTTTTTCAGATTAGATTTTCAAACAGACAAATAGAAAAAAAAAATTTAACAATATCTCATTGTATTCTATTACAATCTGTACACCACTTTTTAATAAAACTTAGGGCCTCTTCTATCACTTCCTTTTTATCTCACTTTTACAAAAAATACTTTTATAATTTTGCATTCCGCTTCTTCCTTTTAACAGCTTTTAACCTGAACAATCTTTAAAAGGAAGATGTGGAACAAAAATTTCATTTCAAAGGACTTTTTCTAAGTTTCAGTTTAAAAGAAGATGGTGGAAAAGGTTCTTAATGAAATTATCTTTTTTTTAGTGCAATAATTTAAAATCAAATCTAAATTTCTTCAATATATACAATATTAGTGACACTATTACAATATCAATGACCTACTAAACTTGTGCATATAGCTAATAGGTAAAAAAATTTAGCCATATGACCATAAGCGAATATTAACTTTGGGTCATTTTGTATCAAATATTTTCAGTAATGCAAGTTCTGGTGTATATATAATTTTATGAAATGTACGTAATTTCCAAAAGCTTTTAAATATCATTACTACATAATAAAAAAAAATTACCTATGTACATAACAATAGTCCAAACTAATACAACTCTTCGACCAACGGCTCCATCTATATTCCAAAACCAAAACGGTATAAATGTTGCATAAAATATTTCATCCCCCAATGCTGTTCCCAAAACAAATAAGTAATACCAAAATCTGTTATTAATTAAACAAACAAGTTCATCTTTTGTAGCAGCATCTGATGAGAAGTCGGTATCGTAAGAGGACTGTGAACTGGTAGATATATTGCTTGGAACTCTTCTGTGCTGCTTTATACCATCAATTTCATCTTCATCGTCTATATCGTTTTTTAAATTATGATGACGATCACTATATATAACTTTACTATCTGTATTCCCACAATCTTCATAGCAAGAATTATTCTTGTATATAACACCAAAAAAATTTTGCACTTTGATCACCAAAAGGGGATCTTTTAAATACAAAATAAGCTTTTCACACAACATAATTCGTATTTCAAAAAACAAACTAAATCGACACAAATAACCTATTTTACTACATGAAAGAAAAAAGATAATATCTCTAACATCACAACTAAAAAGGGATGACTAAGTCATAGACAGGGTTTCCAACATAAGAACAAGTGTTTCCCAACTAAGGGTAGATAAAATATGAACACTCAAAGATTTGTATATTTTTAATACTCACTTACAAGCTTCGTTATGTGTTATGAGTTACGAAAATAAAAAAAAATGATGGTGGAATATGAAATTCCAAAAATAAAAAATAAATAGACACTTTTGTTTTCGTTTACGGCGAAAGATTGGCTTCTCTTTGCGGAAAATCAAAACGATGACGATGTGACTAGTGTGGCATCGTTAAAAAGAAAATTAGCAAATATCACGCAGGCAGTAACGTTGTGTTTTTCATTACATTGTTTTCTATTGTATTTGATTTCCGTTGCCGTGCGCTCATCTTTGAATGTAATGAACAAGTTTTAGTATAAAAAAAATACCAGAGCGTATAGTTTTTACGCATGCTTGAACTAAAACTTTTTGTTATTAGTTTTGTAACAAATATCCCGATTAAACTAAAAGTCAATAAATCATTTTAGATTTCAATAGCATAGACCGATTTCGAGACCTTGTTAGAAAGAGGGATCACTTGATATAAAAAAAATGTTCTCACATTTTTTTATATCAAGTGATTTCTTCTTTGTATATCTACCCGGGCAAAGCCGTGGGTTTAGCTTGTTATAAATAACATGAAATTTATAAGTGTTTCTCTTATGCAATAACTGACTATATAATGAAGTATACATTGAAGTTCACGTTTTCAACTGTTGGTCGCTTTGAATTTAAACATTTTTAACTTGATATATTGTTCGAAATTTAAATCGTATAAGCGAAAACTACGTTAGAACGTTACTTTCACCCGAAAAAACTTTTCAGTTACTTCCAAGTCGTCGCCTAAAACAAATTTGACTACAATAGACAACACACAATTTAACAGTAAATAAATTTGTATTAGGTGGTGTACACTTTTAATTTGAAGATGGTCCAAAGGAGACGCTGCAACATCTCAAAGCCTAAGAAGAACGCTATGATCCTCTAACTTTGCAAGGGAATATTCAAATGATTATGGATGTATTCTAAATATAAAATAAACTATGTCCTTTCGGATTCGCTTTTTTATTGCCAACGAACAAAAAGGAATCGATGAGTGCGTTTTCTTTAATAAAAATATCTGAAAGTGAATGGTGATGTTTAATTATTTATACAGTCAGTTTTTACATAAATTTTATAACAGTTCTTAAAACCTAAAGAATGTGTATATAATGGTAATCAACTTCTATAGCATATAATATCATCGTATACAATGCCAGTAACTTGATTAAGATAAACATGTTAATTTTATTCATTTTATCATTAGCACGCAGTCCAGTTAGAGATAGGTATAAGGTGGGACGCGTTTTCGTGTATGCCGTATATTTCCTGTTCCATTACTAGAACTTCTTGATTACTCCTGTTACTGAACACTACGTGTAGTAGAAATTTGTAAGTATATAAATAAAAAGCAAATCATTTTTAAAAGTATATTGTTGTATATTTTACTTCTACTCATCATTCACAACTCAATTTTATAAGAAATGCCCAGTTGTTTACATTTTTCATATATGTTAAATGCAACCCGCCTGCTTTGTTAAGCATAAATTAAAGTTTAGCAATGATTATTTTTTTATTCAAATATCCCCATATCTTGCTCGAGTGGACCTATAAATACCTTCATCTTTTATGTCAGCCGATTTCGCTGTTAATTTTAATTTTGATCACGGTACTATTTTTGGTATCAATTGTGGTTCTTTGATTATAGTTAGACACAAAAAAATTGAATCCAATACATTTATTTACATTTAAAACTGTGCAACTTATGAATTTTCTTTCTTAGAGTACTTCATATTTTAAAATCCAGGTACTGCACATATTAAAATTCGAATTTTCAGAAATGCAAGTAGGATTCGATTATTTTACGGCTGACGCCAGTACCATAAAAAAAAAGCGAATGGTCTCGTCGAATTATTTTGCTCTAACACTTGCGAATATTATATGCTTTTTCTTTTACACTTAATGGTTTTTTTTTATACAGAATAAGAAAAGTAGAAGAACATTGGGGATTTTTCTCAACTAATCTTTTGAGGCTATTTCATTTTTAGTACAATTAACTGGTATTTTTTTTATAGTTCAAGCGTAGTCATAAGCCAATTAATGCGTGTGCACTTTTGACAGTCCATAGTTTTGAAGATGTTATGATATACTCTGACATTTTTCCTTTTCGTCTTAAGTGAATATTTACCTGCATATGCATTTTAAAGAAACATCTTTGAATATTGTTAAAGATTAAATTTGGGTAAGTATATTATCATATTTATTTGAAGTAATTTAAATTTTTCTTCGTATTACTAAAAGTAGTTTAATTCGTAAACTAAAAATAGTTTAATTCGTATTCCAACATCAGGATTGACATAGGATAAAAACAAATTCCATATAAGAAATAATTTAGTAATGAAAATAAAATATCCACAAGCTCAATAATACTCTTAAATTATAGAACGATAGTTTTTTTTTAAGAATAATATTTTCAAAACTCACAAGAATGAATTTTTACCTGATCCATAAAAGTCTCTTTGTAATTAAGCCGACATGGAACTTTGTTTCAAGTCCGTAAGCAAATCAACAAGTTTAAGACAGGCATTAACATAGACGATTTACGAAAAGTTCTTTAATGAAGAAAAAATTCCCAATGTTATCACTAGATAAAAGTAATTTATTGTCACTATAAGAATTAAATTATATTTAATTGTAATAAACCTATAACCACTCGAAATTTTGAAATAAAATATACTTTAGAAAATTTGATTGGAAGAAATAATTTCATCGATTTAGAAGTCAAATCAGTAGCTTTTTTCATTTTTATGTTTGGCTGTCTATATTTTACTGTTCAGTAGTGTGATTGTGACTTTTACCATTGATTAATATCACGTTTATTTTATATTTCAGAAATTCGATAAAAAAAACGATAAAAGTTAAGTAAACATGTTACATAATAATAGTCTAAATGAACATTAAACTAGTATTTACCATAGGCTTTGTCTAAGTTAGATCCTTGGCTGATTGTGAAGTCGGAGTTATAAGTAGAACGGAGAGCAGAAACAAAAGTCGCAATAGTATCGGAATTGAGAGCGACACTGCGATCGTAATTTAGAATAAAACAAAGAATGGAATTAGTTTGGGATCGGAATCAGAATTAAAGCGAAGCTGAGACGAGAAATAACATTAGAAATCGGACTATAAGTAGAATCGAAAATGGAACCGGGATAGAAATTGAAAACGGGACCAGATTTGAAATATAATGTTGAGCGCGATCGAAAACAGGAGAGAATTTCAAATATGACATTTATGTATGTTTTTGTGTAGTTTAAGAAAAAAATTAATATATTTAAAAAACAACATTTGTCAAACAAATTATTCAATTCCATTTTTACATTTTATCGTTAATAAGGTTCAAAGTTTAAAACAAACGAAAAGGAATAAAAAAATAAACGAAAGTTGTGTATTCAATTTTTCAGCTAATTTATGCAAGAAAAAAGCTCTGAAAAAGTAATGAAATTTCTTTTCCTTAATGCATTGATCGCTTAGAGAAAACTACAACTTCATCATAAAAAATATTACATTTCAAATAACTTCTAGGTGTAGTTACTTTCTGATCATATACTATTTATGTTTAATTATAAAAAAATCATAACCAAAATATTTTTAAATGTATGACCAATTAATGTTCGTAAACGAATCATGTGCATATTTTTCTTAAAATTTTCGTGTACATGATTGTTAAATGATTTATATGTATTATGTCTTTTGTTATTTAATGTGATAATTATTGTTTTTATAATTTATATCTATAGTTTGCACTTCACAAATGTTATGATATCCGTAAAGAATATGTCAATTTTTTTTTATTAATTGTTCCGAATAATATTCGGAATTTTAGATATTTTACGTTTATGATTATCTAGAAAATTTAGATAAACATAATATGTTTATCTCAATTTTCGACCATAAAACTAAAATATTATTAGTTAAATCTTGAGTATGTATAACTTACATTCTTTGTTTACACTGATAATACGATTTTATTAAAGAATGTCTATGCCTGATTGTTGTTTAAGTTGGCACACCTGAAGCGTCATGATTCCGGTAACCAATGATGAATAAGTTTGAATTTTGAATCGTTCGCAGTGGAGACTTCGTGCCGCCGCCATATTAAGTTGAGCTGTGTGTACTTAATGTGATTTTTACTCTAAATTGTAGTGTTAATTCTTTGGATTGCAACATAGATTAGAAGGATTTAAGGTAAAAATTAAATTAAGGGTAGGTTTTTTTCATAAACATCTATCCTTTTTCGTATTTTCAGCAGTTAGCCGAGTTATGTACCGGCAGTTATAGATTTTGTTTTATTGAAAATTATTTATCTAATCCATTATCTTTTTATTTATTGTTATTTTCCGATTTTTAAATATTATAAAAAAGATAGTAATTATATTCTATTAGATATATCCTAGATTAATCGATTTTGAGAACAATGGCTTGTATTAAATTATTATTGGTAGGTAGTTTATTTTATATTTATTGAATTTGATTTAATTAGAAATGTTATTTACTTTCTTTGGACGTACATTTTAATATTTGCTATTTGTTCCATTTAGCAAATCCATTCAACGAAGTTTACAGATTAATTAGGTATGTTTGAAATAATATGAATCATCGGATTACTAAGGGAATTGTGTAAATGCATTACACACGTATAGCGTTACACATATATCTACTCGGCGATGTGTCACAAGATACTAAAGTACTTATGAAGCGTAAATTATTTTTTAAAGGTCTTTATTATGTATTTATTTTATTCTAGTATTTCTTTATATCCAGATACAAAGGCAAGTTAATAATGTAACTTTGTACTTGCCTTTTTTTTTATTATTAAAAAATTAGGTTTTTAATTGTAATGAAATTATTTATTACAAAATTATTCCTTATGGATTTTATGCAGCATATACTCAATTATTTAACATTAGTATTTATTTTTTTGCTTGTTCAAATTCTTATTATTACATTATAATTTTAGTGAGAAAGTCATCATAATGTGTGATTAAATTTAGTGTCACAGTTATCAAGTACATTGTAAACAATATTTTGCCACATCATCATAAATTACAATGGTTTTAGCTTATCATAATTCTTAGTTCTTTAAAATTTTAGTATATTAATAGTATGGAGATGTATGTTGACATTAAATTACATAGTTGATTATATACACATAGAGTGAATGGTAATTATTAAACTAGGCAGAACATTATTAACACATGGCCACTCTTGTCTTTGCAGTTGTAACACTTTATAACAACTAACATTGCACTCTGAAGGAAATTTATTTATAATTCTTGGTGATAATGAAATAATTGTCTATTTATGATTTTGATTTTCGTTTTGATTCTGATTTTGTTTTACCAGTTCGTATTAAATAGTTATAGTACATCCTTTATAAAAATTGTTTTAAAACTGGTAAAGTTTTAACAGAACAAAATATCAAGTTATTAGTGAGAATAGAAAAACGTGAATAAAATAATAATATGTACTTTAATAGTATGAGCGCAGAATTAATATTGATGCATGTTACTTCCACATAGTTTGACTTCATCGTATTTAATATAATTTCTATAAAGTGGAACCAAAAGTTTGTAAAAGTTTGTAGTACGTCAGTAACAAGGCAGCCATGAAATAAAGTTTGATGGAGCCACTAATTTTTTTTTTGAGTAACAGAAACAGTATGGATACTCATTGTGTTTATGTATTTTATGAAATAACTATTAAAGAGTTGTAACAAATTTTTACTCATGGTGAATACTTGTTATTTTTTATATTTTGGAGAGGGGAGGATAGATAATATGGAAACTCCTTGTTTTCATTTCGTTTTTCATTAAATTCTTGTTGTACATATTAAGACTGATTTTTAGTCATTAAACATTGTGATTTTGTGTGCCCTTCCATTTAATCTCTTTGTTCTAGGGAATTCATTTAAATGAAACCCCCATGATCATAAGTTTTTATCTAGTATTTGCTGAAGTGGTATTTTTTAAATACTGCATTACAATATGAAACAGACATACACTAGTATAAATTAATTTAATATCAAAACATGTTTTAAAAATTGATATTCCAATGACTTGTTGATTTTTAAATTAATGTTTTGTGTCAAGTTTTTAACCTACCCACTGCTGAGGCATGCCTTCCCACAATCTGTTTTTTTATTTTAAATTTAGGGGCTTGGATCTAAAACCCTCCATACAGGTCCAGTTTGAGTTTAGGATTGCTAATGACTTAATGTGCTCTGGATGACTTAATGACTTAATGTGTTCAACGCATGGAGCCAGTGGTATAATTTGACTTCAGTTAAAAACACATTCGTCAATTTGCCCGTGGTCAGGCTTGAACCTGGATACTTTTCGTTCAAAGGCAACACTTAACCATTAAGCTGCTACATTTTTATCAAATTTCATTTTATGACAAATTTATTGTTGTATAAGTCAGTTGAAACTTGGGTTTTTTTTGCTTTTACTAGGATATTGACCAGAAGCATTTACAACTACAACATGTTTAGCATTAGTTTCTTTTTTGTAATTTTTAATTCTTTCTCATATGTTTAAGGAATAAGACTAACAAGAAGCATTTCAAAGGTGTATAAATAATATTACTCTATGATAACATTTTTTAAAGTATCCCTCTGATAAGCAGCTAAGTACAGTTGCAAAGGGTACAAATTTTACAAAGAGATGCTGGTTAAAATAAAATGCAAAATTTATGCTTCCCAAATAGAACAACTATCAATAAAAATTCTTGGTTACGATTTATTTTTCAATTATGTGCATCTTCTATTCTATGTATCAAAAGATTTTGAAAACATATCTCAATTTGCATATTCTTGAATTAATTTCAAGACACCTGTGTATTTTTTTTCAATTTGAACATGTTTTTTCAAGGAAATAGTTTTTTATATGTGAAAAATTTGCATGGTTCCACATGCTGCCAGAATTAGAGAATAAGAATAAGAATATTTTATTCCATTTACAATTGCCAGTAGTCAAAGATATCTTTAATTCAAGGAGCTATGAGAATATTTGACCTAATAAACCTGTCTCGTAAGTTTAAAATCTATTGTCATGTTTGGGCGAGCACGGCTTAAGAGAATAATGCGTTTTTTTTTATTTTCAAAATTCAGTTTGGAAAACGTACATTACTGTTTACAGTACATAATCTATTAAACATTCAATCAATTTGCATCTGCGTTGACATTGTGATTAAAAATATTAAAGTTTTACCTTTAAGTCCAAACTGAGAACTATACTCAAATAACACTAATGATTCCACTGAAAATAAGCACTTCCATAAAACTGGTGTTGTTTGTTGAGTTTCTTTATTTCGCATTTTGTCAGCGACATGTAAAATAAAGTAAGGGCTCATCCACGAATCGTGACAGGAAGGGGCTCAACAAAGTGTGTCGTGTAACGAGGGGGGACAAGTCATAAATTTTGTGACGTCACATGTATATATCTAAAAGATTAAAGGAAAGAATCTTAAATAGATATATAGAATAGATAATTTGAGAAGTGCTGTTTGAATTTAATCATTTCCAAATTTGAAATCGCATATGTTACATCTCACACCAGGGGCGGGAAAATTACACAAATGTGACTTATGCCAAAATTGGGTTGGGTTGCAGGGGGGGCTAAAAATTAATCATGAAATTCACGTGGCGTTATTTATGAATGGCCCTTAACCAAATTCAAAAGTCAATAATTCTTGGCGAAACTAAATAGCAAGCGATCCCATTCAAAACGGTGAAACAGTGTCGTGCCGTCGAATTCCCGGCTTTTTTCCTTAGTATATTGGATGTCAGAAAGTGTAAGCGCTATGGGTTGTTTAAACGAGTGCGACAAAGTAACAGTATTTTGTTACGCCGAGACACTGCTGGCCTGTAGCTTAGTCTAATAAAAATCTTTTTTATGACAAAAATAAATTGTATTCTGTTTACACTCGCATAATTATCCTGACCGGAAAAATCGTGAATATTTTACGGCTTTATTTGAATTAAGACGCACATCCATTCATTTGATATTACTTGTGGGGAATTTTTATATGAATAATGTAAATGTTAATAAAAGACGCGAATTTCCAATTTTAAAAAGGAAGCGGATCGGAATCTGCTTATATACTAGCGACCCGCCCCGGCTTCGCACGAGTAGCAGTATTTATTTATCTATAGACGGAGATGGATGGATGGAAGCGGTCATATGACGCAGTTTTAACGAATATTTATAGGTATAATACCTTGCTACGCCCAAGTAAATGTATTTTTAGAGAAAATATCACACAAAATTGTCATTTATAGTGGTAAAGCCATTCTATCATCAGCTTAGCTGCATCACGTAAATAAAACGCTTCGAACGGTCAAATACAAAAAGTATACAGGCGTAAAGTAATTGTTTCATCTGTTTCGTTTTCTGTAGTGAGTGAAAGTTCCGGTGGCCCATCCCTTTCCATTACTCCACAACCTCTCCACCAGACCTCTCATATCTTCATTGCCCCCCTTCTGCAACAATCCATTACTTCCTCCATCAGATATCTAATTCCTACCCAAAAGGCCGGCAACGCGTTGGTGTCTCCTACGGAGTCGCGAGTGTCCATGCACAGCGTTGTTCATCTATACTCTGGTGACTGGCATACTCGTTAGCTCCTCGATACGATTAAAAAACAGATCTGTTGTCCAATCATTACCAAACTTCACGGAATGACTCGCTAGACTAATCTGAAGGTTTTCCCAATAATTTCATTAAAGTCTATTCGTTTTGAAATCCATAGGGAACACACACACACATCGCCTTTATATATATATAAATGTTCTATTATAGGACAAAACATATCCACATTGGTCTTGCAGTTTTGAAGTAAAATTGTATTAGGTAGATATCTGTAAAGCATAGCTTGATGTAATACTCGATACTGTGTGGAGATTATTCCAGGATCTATTCTAGGCCTCATCCCAATACCAATCTTCATTTCCATTAGGTAATTTGACACATTTTGCTTAAACCATTCATATCTTTGAAAATAATCAAATAATACTTTGAATGGATCGTATACATACAGCCGTCAATGGTGATTTATAGAAAAATAAATGTACTACTGAAATCATATTAATTTTATGTTCTATATATTGACTAGTTTTTTGTAGTGGATTTATATGTGTTGATGGAGAATATAAGAGTATTCTACATCAACAGATATAAATCCATAGACTAATCTCAATTTTAAACATATTAAAGCAGTTCAACAGTTACAAAAAAAAAAGCGTTTAAACAAACTTTTATCTGCGCTCTTCTCGTGTGGATTGAGAATCTTGATTTTTATTTTAGTTTTTATTATAATTTTAATTCTAAACTTTATTCCCATACCATTTCCAATCACTGGGTGAGCTTGATTCTACTTAATTTTAATCGCTCCCTTTTTCCATCACACCCCCCACCCCACCACTCTCCTCTCCTTCTCCTTCAATTCTCATTTCCATCTCAGGTAAAGCGAGCAAAAAAACGCGTTCACTAAAATATAAACGGTTAAAGAGAAGACACAGGACGGACGGTAATCAGTAGTTTATATTTCACGTGATAGTGTTTTTTCTATTTAAACTGTTTTGTATCCAAAATTTATTTCTACGCCATTTCATTGAAATCTGTTTTATTATTTCGAGTTGTAAAATAGTAAAATACATGCAGAAAAATAGTACGTAACATTTATTTGATGCGATGGCAAGTTGTCTCAGTATACTAAATTTCATCAAAATCGCTTGTGACGTTGTCGGGTTATAAGAATATATACAGACGGACAAAGAAATAAACATGTAGTTGGTAACTTGCATTTTATACAATGATGTGTTCTAGCAGCTTTCATTAAAATTGGTTAACAATTGTTGAATTATAATAAGACATGTAGACGAATGAAAAATTAGCCCATGCTCGTCCACGGGATTCACCATATTTCAGTACCATGTTTGATGAAAATCGGTTTAACGCTTTAGCCGTGAAATGTTACAGAATTACCCCTACATTTGCCGTTCAATAGAGAGAGAAAAAAAAAATATGGCCGATATTTTAAAAACATAAACATATAATAGACATTGTCTGCTGTCGGATAAATTTCTAAGTCTTATGTAATTAAACTTAATATTTTGCTCTCTTCACTTATGAATATTAATGATAAATGTTAAAACTGATTATCGCAACCTACTCGAAGTTGAAAGGTTAATTATTATCAATTTGATAACTTTTGCACAAATATATTTTTCTAGTATCTATCTCATTTGGAAACAACCACAATAATCTAAATGTCAAAGAAAGGTCAAAATTTCAATGATTTTTTTTTTGTTTATTTAAGTACATTATGAAAATAGGAACTATTCCTCGCAATTATTTTTCAGTTGGAACTTTTAAAATTCTGAACATTTCTTGTTTTTTGAATATACGTGTCATGAACGTCAATTTTATGACTTCAAAATATATTACTGAGCTTTGATTTTTTAATTTGTGTTTACAATGTCGAAAACGATATACGAATGGTTGATACCCGTTATATTAAAATTAACATACGTGCCAATAGACCGTTGAAGATTGTTAAAAGCAATAATTAAGCGCAGATCCAGGGGGCAATGGATGCAATTGTCTCAACCGAAACACTTTTTTTTTTGTCTACACCCATTAAAAAAGTTATCACTCAAAACCGCCCCCAATTTAAACGGAATTTTGGATATCACGCCTGGTAATAATTATGGATTATCCAAGTATTATTATTTCATCATAGATTATATACATATATTGTATACAACTGAAGTTCTAAGACTGAAGATATAAGGCCAGACAAACGGACGGACAGACTTGACGGAACTTTTCCGTATCTACCATCGATGACACCTACTGGTACTGTTACTATGATGACCATTTCGAATTTGAAATAAACATATACATTATCTCTTAAATAGTACGTATCACCTCAAAATAAGAGAAACTAATTCTCTATTATATCATATATACATATATATGATTATATGTAGGAAACAATTGATAGTGTCCTTTCTTATGTTGCGACCGCAAGTAACAATACTCCGGCCGCACTGTGCTCCCCTCCCGCTTCTTCCTTCCCCTCGTGCTGCTTCCTTTATTTACAATAGCAGTAAATCACTACTCGTCCCGCCCTCACTGACGCGCTTTAGTTCTAACTTGTGAACTTTTAGTGAACCACGACCGCAGTACAAAAGTTTTGAGGGACTGCAGTCAAGACGTTGTGCCTTGTATTTGATAGCTTATTTAGAATTTGAGAAGTTGGTGAACTAAAGTAGACAAGTCAAACAAATAATTTTCACATATCTTACTATTTTCTCTTCTTAACTGCTTGAGCACTGACTCGCTACTTTGTTCGCCAGCTCCTCGTTTATAATAGTTATAAAAGACTATTAAAAACGCCTGCCTAAATGCGGTTATTAACTTAGGTTCACAAATCTAAGTTATCTTAAAGAATTGATTTATTTATTTGATGTTTTAAACATCGTTCAGAAGTTGAATAGAAAGGAGGTGCACACTGCTAACGATTTAATAAATTGATTTTCCATGTATTCATGGAAAATCAATTTATTAAATTGTTTAATCGATTATGCCGATTTCTTTTATATTTAAAAGAAATCGGTATAATCTGTTAAACAAATTTTCGTAGATATTACTAAAACGGGAAAGTATGAGACGGACGAAGACGAAAAAAAATACATTAAAAGGCGATACTGTCTTAAAATTTTTAGGCATTCGTATTATAAAATGATAAAACTCTAAATTATTATAATTGTCATTTTTCTTCGCGTCAAGATCAATGATATTAATCAAGAATAAGATCTCCAAAATGTGTTCGGATTTCTCAACAAATATAAGTTTTGTCTATACATTAAATTTCCTCTGTCTTACGTAATATTGTTACTCGCCAGCTTTTTCATTTGATTTAGTGAAGAGCTTTTATCAATTCGAAACTGCCCATTCAATGCCGTTACTACCGATCTCGTAAAAACCAAACCTCTTCCACGAAACCATAACCGGAGCGTAATATAATGTACGGGTGAAATTCGTGGGTGCCATTTGGGACAGAGTCGTGGCTTAGTGATGATCCGGCTTATTCTAAATTGATGGTCCCACATTACACATTTTATAGTTCGAGAGATGTCGCTATAATTCGTAGGCTTTTGCTTTAAATTAGTGTAATATTGTGGTCCGACCATAGATTTAGTTCCTATATACTACCATATAGATCGTCTATGGAACAACTAAGACGAAATTAAAAAACAAAGTGCAACCTTATGGACCTATTGTGTGTGTACAATTACGGCTCCAATCCCTATGAAACTAAAGCTATGAGTAAAGAAAATTCTGGTATTTTGAATTTCATTCTATGAAATCGAAGCATTAACATGTTCAAGAATTTTCCATCTATTTATAAAACAAAATTTTTATGGTGGATCATAGCGTGTAGATAAATGGTTTCTTCTATCTCGCATTAACATGCGTGTATACTATGCTCTTACTCTTTTGCATATACAACGTGTCCCAAAATTTAACGATAAGCCGGCACCGACGGGTGGACCTGCCCATGACTACTCAAGAATAAAAAAAATTTATTTTATATCTATGTTTTTTTATGAAAAAACAATAAAAATGAAATTTTCTGAAAATGTACACCCCCTTATGATAGTTTTAACTACCATAACCACAGTTTTCCAAATATTTTTGCAGCCTGTGTGCTTCTGTGGCGAAGCTCGTCCAATGTTGAAATGGGTTTTGTGTATACTCTGTCTTTGAGACGACCCCAATAGAAGAAGTCCAGGAGGTTTAGATCAGGTGATCGGGGTGGCCATAAAACAGGACCAAGTCGTCCAATCCAACGCTCTGGATACTCTTCGTTTAAGTATTCTCGTATAGGACGGATATAGTGAGCTGGACAACCATAATTTTTGAACCACATGTTTTGTACATCACTTAATGGCACATCTTCTAACAATTCTGGTAAATCATTTTGCAAAAAGTTCAAATAACTACATATTGCCATCTAAGTTTTCTTGTAATTTAAAGGGCCCAATTACTTTTCCATCTAATATGCCTGTCCATAGGTTAACTTTGAATTGATATTGGGATTTGTCTTGTCTTATTAAGTGAGGATTTTCGTTGCTCCAGCTGTATAGATTGTGAAGATTTAAATAATCATCTTTCTTGCATGTCGTTTCTTCCGACCATAAAATTTTATCTAAAAATTGGGGACCTTCCCCTGTGCTTTTGTGTAGTGTCGCACGGCAAAATGCGACCCGTTTTGGATAGTCCTGCGATAATAAAGTCTGCACACGCTTGTAGTGATATGAGTGAACCTTGTCACGTTTAAGAATTCTATGTGCTGAACTTTTTGATATTCCCGTAGCTGCTTCGATAGCGCATACCGAGGTAGTTGCATCATTTTCGATTTCAGCGAGAACTTGTTCATCTAGGTCTTCTAGCGTTACTTCTGTTCGATGGTAAACAACCCTCCGAAATCACTTGATGCATGTTGATAAATACTCGATAATCCGGGTATCTTGGAGCGTTTGGATATCTCTCTCGGTACAATATGCTAGCAGCGTTAGCATTGCATTGGCATTCCCTATAAATAAGGTGCATATTCTAACAATGTGTATGGTAGCGGCATGATAAACGCTAAATAGTCCAAAATACGTCAAAAATCCAATTCACAAAACACTCAATCACAGTCCAAAATAATGCCAAGTCAGTTTAGTTCGTAGATCACACTTTATCTAGTCGAAAAGCCAAGCCAAACGTCACGTCACGCCACGTCAATTGAATACGGAAGATGCACACTAAACAAAGGAGCAGAACGTACTGGGGACAGTAATTTTTCTACCTGCTCTATTGCTATTCAACAACGAACATCTATCTGTTTAGCTTTCTCAATCGTATGATCTCTATCTCTTTCTAACGTATATTCTCTATCTTTATCTAACCTCTAACTGTGCACATGTCGCAATAAAATTCCAAGAATTTGCAACAAAAAACCCTTTGTGGGTCAGCAAAGTGATTAGTTAATCAGCAACAACAATTTATGAAAGGGTTTTGTTTAGTACCTTTGCATTTTTTTTTTGTGACTAGTTTTCTTAGAGTATTTTACCATTTTAGAATCTTGGTTAGTTGCGCCAATTTTTAAAAAGACTTGCCATACCTATGTCCCTACTTTTTTTTTGCACCACGATGAGTGAAATTAGTCAGTAATTAAAATTCTTATAAACTTTGAGGAAGAAAAAATATTTTTAGGGTTTGTTGTTTAAAGACTACAAGCATTCTGGGATTTTAGGGGTTGTAGTGCATAGCAGCTCTACTTAGGTTGCCGACATAAAAAAAAACCAAAATATTTGGAAAACTGTGGTTATGGTAGTTAAAACTATCATAAAGCGTGTACATTTTCAGAAAATTTAAATTTAATTTGTTTTTTCATAAAAAAAAAATATAAATAAAAAATAAATCTTTTTTATTCTTGAGTAGTCATTGGCAGGTCCACCCGTCGGTGCCCGCTTATCGTTGAATTTTGGGACACGTATATTCTAAATCTATGGATGACACGTACCTATAATTTGTCATTCAGTTAAGCTCTGAACGGAAGTACAAATTTTACATACCACGGTTATTCCAAAAAGAATGATTTAATCGTGACTAGACTACTTCATTGCTGTGACGTAGTGGCCAAATAGATTAGTTTTTTTTTAGCTAATGTAAAATAAGTAATATAATGTAGGTATTTGACTGAAGAAGTACGAACTTGACTGAACGTAGATTTTATAAAAATAAATTTGCCATTGATGGTTACGTAGATTTTGAAAAAAAGTGTTTTTCTCCTAGTCCATTGAAAAGATCCGTTCAAAAATCTAATAAGTTCTATTCCTAATAAAACTACATTGAATGATTTAACCTCAATTTCAATCATTTATTTTTTCAAGTGATGTAAACGAAAAATTATAAAAAACATATTTTTTTTTGACGTGTTTACTGATCAGGTTTTAAAATAACATCTATTTTTGAGAGTTAAGGAGATATTGTTGACTAAAATTTTTCAATAAATGTTTTCAAAATATTTTTTGTATTCTTGTAAGTTCTTTTAGAAATAAAAAAAAAACTGCATTTAATATCGTAAACCCCTTTCATATTTGTTAGTTCGTTCAAAAGATATTTTGGTAAAATATTTGAAAAATTAAATTTAAGCTATTTTTTGTATCTAATATTGTAAGCCTGAAAATGCAACGATGTTTTCATATTTGAAAATATTACAGCATTTCCAGGTTTTTTAAGTACGTTTTGGGGCTGGCCTTCAAGATCAGCCGTTGCTTCAAGATCAAGCCATCAGGCTTAGTTTTAGTTTTCATTTGACTAATAATAATTAATTAAATCGCTAAATAACAAGAATATACAAAACTGGATATCGACCTTGAATTTAAAATTTCAACATTTTATCGATAACAGAATCTACATGGGAATTGTCGGTAATAAAACGTTGGTATATTGTTATAAAAAAGCATTATGTATATTAATCGTTATATTTTTATTCAGCGATAAATAGATAGCGTTTAATACATGTTTTTTTTTAATGTTTTTGACGATATATGTACTTTAAGATTTTTCGATTACTAAAACATCGGTTGTGGAGAAAGTTTTTTCGTATTGTGTAAGTAAAAAGTTGCAGTGAAATGTCTTTGATTGTGCTGTTTGTATTTGGCTAGTTTTGATACCATTAAATAGATGATTTTTAATAAAAAAACCAAAAGTAAAAACTGTGTCACCATTTTTCTATTGATTTTTTGTACACCAAAATTAATGAATCTAATGAAGAAATTCGATACGTTTTGAAGTTTTGTTACAAAAAGGGAAAAATGCGACACAAGCTGCGAAAAAAAATATGTTTATGGACTTAATAAAGCACAAAACTGTTCAAGCGTTTACAGTTCGGTAATTTTGATGTCAAAGATGAACCTCACTCTGGTCGACGTGTTATAGGTAAAGTCGATGAAAGCACGATCGGCATATTAATTCTTACAACATAGCTGAGAATTGACCACAAAACAGTTTTGACCCATTCGAGAGAGATAGCTGAATCTACTGAAAGAAATCTAATTAATCGTTTATTCATTTGCGATTCTCTGTTGAAACATAATGAAACCGAACCGTTTTTGGAAAAATTGATGACTGGTGATTAAAAATGGATTACCTACGATAAGAACGAAAGTGGGAAAAATATCATGGTCAAGAGGCAAGCTCCATGGCCAAAAGACTAACTAAACCCAAATTAACTCAACTCACAATAAGTTGATGTTATGTGTATGGTGAAATTAGAAGGGAATTATTTATTATGAGCTTTTACCGCCGGGCAATATCATCAATTTGGATCTCTTCTGTCAATAGCTAATGACATTTGAGCAAGAAGTAGAAAATAAGCGACAGGAATTGATCAAAAGAAAGGGTGTTTTTCACCATGATTACGCCAGGCCACACACATCTTTAGTCATTCAGTAAATATTGAGAGAATTTTATTGGGAAGAAAAGTCCCACTTATATTAAAAAGAAATGACTTTTATTAAAAAATACATCCTCCATATAAATAGCTCTGACCACGCACCCTCAGACTTTCACTTTTTTCGATCTCTTTAAAATTCATTAGGTAGTTAACATCAAGAGTGTCAAAACTACTTGTCGCAGCTTTATGATCAGAATTGCCCAAAATTTCCACAGCAATAGGATTATGTCACTATCTACAAAATGGCAACAAGTTTAACAAAATGACATAATATATAATTAAATTTAAATAGAATATGATGAAAAATTATCTTGAATTTGTTTATAAAATGCGAAAAACTTTTTTCTTGACCTATATCGGTGTCGGTATAACATTTACCCATTACTATAAAATCAGTTGTTGTTTTACAATATTACCATCTATCCAGTGCTGGAGGGGCAAGACCCACGACCTTTCCTTGGGTTGGAACATTTAGAAGCCTGTCTTACTGGACGATGACGCTGTGACCGCCTGATTCGAAGATTCGGTCCGCCCTTGCATCTATTTGACTCTTCATATGGGAAAATGTGTATTTTTAAATGTTTTGAATGAGATATCCTTAAGAGAGAGAGAGAGAGAGAGAGCAACGTTTTTGTCGATGGTTCGATATTAATATCTTGATTGCAACAAATTTTTGCTCTCACTTGCAATGAATGCTTAAACCTGACTTCTACGCGTTGAATAAGGCAAAACCGTGCCTACCAGTCCTGGATTTGTCAATAGGCCGTGTAGGCCGCGGCCTAGAGGCGGCACATTTCAGAAAATTATTATTGGCGGCGGGGCGGCGGAAATAACGTGGCCTACACTTATAAAAAAACATAAATCCGCCACTGGTGCCTACGCCAATGTTGGATCATTAGGACAATGTAATTTAGTACAACCAGAATACAGCTTAATAATTGGTAATAGGAGTACTAGTATGAAATTTTATCACTCGCAATAGGCGTTGCTATATGTACAGTAACAGTCTTTTTTCAATATTTACTTTAACTGAATGAAAAAAAAGGAAATCTTTATTTTATAATAATATGGTAAATTTCTCAATATTGTGCGTATAAATTTATATTTGCAGTTGTATTAGTTACCGCAAACAAAGGGTCAGGTTTAAAAGAAACATGGAATAAAATAGTTAATGTACGGAACACTTCACGCGAGTTCAACATGCACTTGTCCGGGTTTTTTTTAATATGATAGATATAAATTGAATGAAAGTATACAGTTATTATGCAAGTATGCAAATATTAACATATGAAATATGTATTTCTCCAAAAAAAAGGCATCGTATTTCTTTTTGTGGAGAGAATTAGGAAATCGAAATACAATTCAGTTATTCTCAGCTAATGAGGTAGATATAATAATAGCCTGTACCCTTATCAATGCATCACGAAGCACTAATTTTCTGTCAGATACAAGAAATGAATTCTCCGGTCTCCGCACAGTGCGACGAAAGTCACTTAGTGTTTACGCGTAGCATACATACGCAGTTTAATCCGTATCATCGTGAAAATGGCTCGATTTGGTGTTTTATGGAAATCGGTGATTTCATTTATTTAAAAAAAAAATCGCACTAATGCAGCAGAATTAACAATGGTAAGAAAACGTTTATGTATACAGCTATCAATTAATTCATCACGCTTTACAGCGGTAAGGTTACGCATTTTGATCTATATCTTCTCTACATCCAGTTGGTTATGACTTCAATTCTATAATGTTATTGTGTTAGTATAATCGAACAACAGGGCATATGGGGGACTACACTGTCGTTCTGCGGGTTTAGTAAAAATCACACTCTTACAGTATTTGAGTTTTGTTGCTGGCTATAATGCAATTTGTACGCACCAGACACGTGTCGAGTTATAGCAGTATTCCGATGCACTGTTGATGGAATATATTTGTATTAGTAATGTTTACATTATATATTGCATTTGTTCTCAGTACCATTGCGAACCAGTAGTTCTGCAAATCGGGTCCAAATTAAAGTGACTAAGCTCCAAATCATATCAAAGAAATATCCATTTCGGCTAGATTTATCTTCCACCTGTTGATAATGGAGATTCGTTGTCTTATTAGAAATAGTACAAAACATATCTCATTTGAAATTACAATCTGGCATAAAATATGAATGATCATTAATTCATTATGGAAATATTCTTAAGAACCCTATCGATTGGCCGTGATGATCAAGTGAATACCGATGATATTTTATGAGCCATAATTGCTCATTTTTTTGCCGAAGAAAAAAAGTGTTTCTCCACTAATAGTTATTAAACGTCACTTTCGATCCTTGACTGCTTGCAAAATGACATTGACCAAATGCTCGTGCAGCTTTCGTTTCCAGTGCAGCAGGTCATCACGGCAGGTCGCCGACCCGAGCTCATCTTTTTTTCACTCTATAAAAATACCTATTACAGTTTTTCCTCTGCTGAATTTGTCGTATTCATAAATGTCTTATGACATTTAATATTTTATCTTTTCAAGGTCTTTATAAGGTTGTTTGCGATGAGATTTTAAAAGTGGTTAGTTGTTTGTTACGACAAAGTTAAGTATGAACAAGGGCGGATCTGGAGGGGTCATGGGGAGGTCAATTTTTATCTTATTATTGTAGCCGAATTGGTTACCACTATGTGGTTCCTCTGGCTCGAAGGCTGGATGCGCCCCTGAGTATGAAGTTCAGCCAATCCATTACAACTGTTTCTTATGAGCCAACGATAAAATTGGAAGATCGAACTTTATTGAAATATATGCTTTTTCTTTACATGTATTAATTTAATTGTTTTTTTATATTAATAATAAATCAACGAAAAATAAAACACTTTCTAGAATTATTTTCGAATATTAGTTGTGTCGTATAGTTCATGCGTTGCAAATGGTGTTCGGTATTAATGAATGACATTTAAATAGTTCAAATTATCACAAACGCACTGATAAAAAAATCATTATCCACTAGAGCAACTCCGTATTTACCATTTCTCTTTCAAAATCGGAACAAGATTGTTCCACAGAAAATTATCGTTTAAAGTCGGATGTGGTCGTAAAAAACGCTGTTAAGTGAACGAGTTTCAACCCGAACAACCGTTAAAAGAAGGGCGCGGAAAGCAAAATTAATTTTAAAAGTGGCTTTTTGATAATACCAGTTTCAAAGATGGCGGAAGAGATACTAAAGTGACTTTTGTTAAAAGTCAGTTTAAAAAGAGATGGCGATAGGGACCTTAAGAGATCTACAAGCACTTTTGATGCACAATATTCAAGCTTTAAGTCCACATAATAAAAAAATATGGCTATATTGTCAAATATTTTGATATTCGCAAAATTGTCCATCAAAATCTTTTATGCTTTTCCCGTTGATCTAGAGTCATCTCAGTACAAGTGAAGGGTTAATCCGAAAATCGTTATTTTGTAGCTATATCACCTTATTATCTTTTTCGATTACAAACCGACGTTTGTAGTTTAAGTATCGACCGTGATAGAGACCGATTTATAGGCGAAAATTTTTTAATTTACCGCATTGAAAATGGAAGAATTTCAAATTTCGGAAAAATGTCCATTAAAAGAAAATTCTGTGCAGAACCGTCGGGACGTAAATGCCGCTCGCACTCGTCCGGTATTCCGTTTATATATTTTATCCATCTGTATTTGCAGTGCGAACATTGTGCCTCGATGTTATTCCGATCGCGTTCGAAGCCGTTTGGGATGAAGTGACCTTGAGCGGCCCGATCAAGGCCGGCGGGGGTACGCCTTATTTAAATCGTCATGGCCGTGTCGTCCCGAGTTAAGTGGCATCCATTGTGCTCCATCGGCGGCGGCACAGCGCCGGGGCGACGCGGCCGAAAAAACTCTGAAGGGAGAGTACTGTGGGTGGATACGCGCGGGTCAGTCACCCCGATGCGTGAACCGATTGGAAGTAACACGCCGCATTCACTCGGCCGTCCGTCACTGTGAGATAGTTATGCGTCGATTGTTGGCTCCGGGATGCGGTCTAACAGTATAATGGCGGTGTAACGCCTCAGATGTGTCTCGGCCTGTCGATGCCTTGCCCCCCGATTGTCGTATTCATTTCTCCGATGTGGGATCCGTCGACCGGTGTGCTGTGGCTCCTCGATTCCTCCACCTTTGCGCCGAAGAAGACTAACGTTATCATCCTTTATACGACGTAACTTCTGCACGACGCTGTTCTAATCTGCTTTTCAATATTATTCACTAAAAGCAACAAATGAAAACTAGTGGAATCTTTCCTCTAGTTTCACCGTACTTGCTAACTTTATTCAGAGTCTTTAAATTATGGGCATATTTAACTAAACGCAGTTTTTTACTCTCGTAAATTGTTAGGTATTAAGCAATTCAGCGTCCTCCAATAATTTAATGGAAATATTTTACCACAAAAAATAAATGAACGAACTTTTGTGTCGCTTTATATCTCAAGATAATGGACAAAATACAATGGATAACAAATGTCCGATCGCGATCTAAACCGCTCAGTGTTAAAATTTTTATTCATCAGCAGTTGGTTTTGACGTGACAACGTCTTAAATTAGGTTGCGGCTGGGAGTCACTTTGAAAAGTGTAACGCTCGGTAACGTAACGATGAGTCACCGAACGAGAGAGCCCGCCGAATCTTGCGTCTCTCCACTCAACTATGATCGGTCTGCCGCGCGCGCAGCAAGAGAATTAGTGCATAGCTTGCAAATGTATTGCAAGTTATTGTATGTATATTGTATATAAATACGTATGTATGTGTAAAGGTAAAAATAAAATTTTGTTAATATGAAATTCAGTGCGAGATTCTTTGTATAAATTAATGTTTTAAATATAATTCTTTGTATAAATAAATGTTTTAAATTGTTACTATTATTTCATCCTTCTTCCTACTATACGAATGAATATTCACATTAAAATGATTTTACCATTCAAAGTCGTTGTCACGTAAAACTTTCGCCCGTATACCGACTTTACAGGCAACCAAATTTTTTTTTATGATATATCTTCTTCATGGTATATCTTCTTTTGAAGTAATTTTGAATATCCAATGATTATTTTGAAAGAGTAGACTATCTTGGAAAATGTATCAAAAGCGGTTTAAGTCTTTGTTTTATTTAATAACAATTTAATTAATTTAAGAGTTTTATTAGTTTTTGGATTCATAATTAAAACTATTAGGAATTTTATCGTATATATTAATTTTCCCCATTTTAATTTATCGTTATATAAATTTTGTGTATCGTTGTGCACCGCGTACTTCGAAGTTACGGAAACTCCTCATATTGTCGCTTACACTTAGGCATTTTTTTCTAATTTATTATAGAAAAAAAAATAGAAATAATGATACTAGAAAGTAAATATCTAATTTAACGAATTTTCTATTCGTTAAATTTGACACTTGAGTGTACACGACAGAAAACTAAATATTGTAATGTCGAGAAACGGATTAGGTGTAGCCGCTCACTTTTAGTACGAACTCCCCGGCATGTCCGGTGTTACCTAGTTTTTCAGATCAACTTTAAAGATCCTATGCCTGTCCGGTCGCAACGAACAAAGCCATCGTGCGGCGCGTGCGCGCGCTCCGTCCGGGCGCGGGGCCGGGCCGGCGGCGCCGCCGCGGCGATAACGCGCCGGCGCGCCTGACTAATGTCGTCGCTATTTATATTTGTATTGGACATAAACGAGTCGGATAATAACGATAACAGTCGATGCCTCCAGGAATTCGGTACGCAACTTAATGAGTTACGCTTCGCGCGCCAGTCGCGTTCCGGTGACCGCGCCGAGCTGCGTCGTGCGTCGCCGCCGGCCGTAAGTACCCGTCCGCGGCCCTCTGTTCGGAGCGTTCGTGCTCCGGTCCGGCCTCGAGCTCGCCGATTGTTTACCCTACGCCTGCATAAAGACAACATTGTTACCGTACACGGTTGCGTTACGTACTAATAACGCTCGGCGTCTTAATCCTGTACGTGGATAACACAAATTATGTTAAACTGTTTCTTTTAGATTTAAATACGTAGTACTATATACGGCCATTAAAATATCCTTCACGAGCTCTGCATATAGCGTCTCGACATTTAATCGCCGGTTTTCTGAAGTAGTTATGGCTTGGAGATTTTTAGTGAGTTTTATTCAACATTTTGTTCGCTTTACGGATTGAATCTTTCTGCAACCTAACAATTCCAGTTTTAATTTTCTGTTAGCACCATATTTTCGCAAGTTGTTCTAGAATTCTCTTGGAAACAATGGAGACTCGAAACTGAGTTACATTCATTTTTTTATTTCAGCGTTAGTCTGAGGATTCTTATCGCTTAAGTATAATTAATAAACGATTGTGATTTTCATAAAACTGTGGTAAATGTCACCAAATATTTGTTATTAGTTAGATCGTACCTATTTATACGATCTAATAACTTGTGAATCTAAATAAATGTTTTTTTCCCAAGATTCTTTATATTTCGTTTTGTGTATTTATTAAGTCAAAATGTTATTTATCACAAAATGACCTATAAATGCTTGTGTTATAAGTCCCCTCATTCTGGAGATGAAACAAACAGAATAACGTATTCGTCATCCATTGTCTCCGGTTATTTACCTTTAGCCCTTGAACCTTCGCTCATATGTTACTTCGTGTATCTTACTAACATTACCTTCATAGGCTTCCGGTTGGGTTGCATTCGTATTTTTTTCTTGCTTTAATTTGCATTAAGTGATAGGACGATTTAAATCGAACCTATTGAAATTTTAACAAATCTTATAAAAAGGATGCGGTGTTTAAATTTTCCCATCTAGCTACTAAAATTGAGCCAGAAAAAGAGCTGTCACATTATTCAAGTCGTAAGAAAATCATAAATAATTATAAACGAATTATCGTAATGGGAATAATCGGAATTTAATAGTGGACTAAAGTCTGTGACATTCCATAATTATGTTTGACAAAGATAAACGCGCGACGTTGTACTAACAGGTGAGTGCGTGTGCGTAACTTATCGCCGATATAGTGCAACTGCATCGGTTGGGCGAGAGTGTGTTTGAGGTCGCGCAAAAACCAGCCCCCTGCGTCCGCGCCGCGCCGACCTACTGACTCGGCACACTTTCCACTTTTCTCCTTCGTGTTTGTATGATTTCATCTAATCTGATCCGTCTAACTCGAATCTCTGATCGTAATCTAGATAAAAAAGTGAAACACAATAACTTCACACCAATGCAATATATTGATAGGTGATCTTATCTTTTTGTATTAGTTACATTACTGTCGTGGAGAAACCACCATTCTATTATTCTGTTGCGTAAACGCGACCCTTCAGAAGTGTTATACAAAGAAATGCTTACTGATCAATGGAAAAATATGTCTTTGATCAAAATATTAGCATTATGTTTAGGTTAAGTACCAGAAATCGGCACGAAAAAAAAATACCAAGCGAGTTTTACTGCACGGTTAACGAAGGCATGAACAACCCGCAACAATTTTTTCGATGTCCCATGTTTATCAATATTTTATTTTAAAGTATAATAGTCATGAAACGGTGTGTTGTAGTTATATTATTATATTTAGCGTAATCGTTATTGTGGCCTAACCGCTCATTGCCTCCATAAACAGCCTACCTATCATGTACGAGTCCGTTCATCCATAAATAACGATATCGGTTTCTGCCTACATGCCTATCGTCCGATAAAGCGTTGCAAACACCAATATTTATTTAATGCGTTCTGAATTCATACATTTTGTATACTTATGCATTTATTTTGAAATGAAATTATTCATCATGAACTCGACTGAAATGTACCTTCTAAAATATATTATTTTTTATACGTACAACTGAAATCATCGTTACCATCTTGACAGTTTCATTTTTTATTTCAGAGTTTATATTAAAATCCTTTGCCGTGTGTGCGCGTGTTCAGTGTCGCGAGCATGGGTGCCAAGCAGAGCAAACGGTCCGTGGACATCAGCGGGAAGGAGGCGGAGGGCGCGCGGGAGGTGGCGGGCGCGGGCGGCGAGGGCCGGCTCGAGCCGCTCGCCGACGCCGACACGCTCAAGCCGCAGCTCAACGGCGATGCGCATCATATACACACGCCCGACCAACATACGGTATATATGCATGTCACTACCGCCATAAATCACCTCGCTGCATCTCATTCCCGATTCATTTGGTAAAAAGTAACGATGCGTAGTCCCATCTGTCGACCCCGAAATGTCATGTAACGTTAAATGAAGGATATACCACTATACTCGTTATTCTGTCCATCGGTTTAGTCAGGTTTGGCATACGAGCATTTATTTTTGAATATGCGCGTATTACATAGTATAATCTCAGTATTTTAGGTAAATACATTAGAACCGTAAAATAACGTAATTTCGTGGGGCATCAAATTTAAAATGATGTGACAGGAAAGCAGATATCATTCAATGTAGTGATTTCCTCGTGAAGGGTAAAACCCGAATCGGGAATGATGATATTATGAGTAAACTGAATTTGTCACATTTTTTTAATACGTACAATTTTTTCAATAGGCAATTATTTTTTATATAATCAATACAAATAACTAGATTTACCCAATCTTCAAATCTTACAAGTGTTGATATTATTTTTTTAGAAATTTCAGTATAGTTAGCTAAAGAATGCAACGTGTAGGAAATAACCTTAGTTTTGTAGAATATTATATATACATTTATTATAGTTTGTAACGGGTTTTTTGAACAAGTCTAGTTCTGTGGAATTTACTTTAAAAAGAAACTCACGAATGACTCACTGTGAACAG
Source organism: Eumeta japonica (assembly GCA_005406025.1). Taxonomy (NCBI): domain Eukaryota; kingdom Metazoa; phylum Arthropoda; class Insecta; order Lepidoptera; family Psychidae; genus Eumeta; species Eumeta japonica. Next base: position 64,854 of record BGZK01000788.1, read on the forward strand.
CGGTATCTGTCGGTAATAAAGAACTCGTACGACATAAAACACTAAGTTGCACGAATTTTATCTGTCACATCGACAAATTTTAATAAGTATATTTTGTATTTTAGACTAAAAATTATAATCTAATATTCATTATTTTCAAGTTGGAATATGACAATTTTTATCATATAATGAAGGTACCCCTGAAAAATTAATTTCTCTGCTGTAACACGACGTTGTGGCAGACACGACACGGTGCTATGTCGTGGAAAATTCATTTTGACCAACCACATGGAGAATGAATACTCAAATAGAGTACAATATCTATGACGTGTCACAAGCAGACTCATTCGTTCCGAGTAGTTAACTAGTCCATTAATAAAGCGCTAACAGTATAACACACGGCTTTGCACAGTATACAATTACACACTTATCGTCCTGTAGTAAAATTATTTTTATATATGTATTTTATTTATGACATTCGTCTAATGTTTTCACATATATGGTTCGGTCTCTATTTTTTTTTTGTGTATACTATAATTTCAGTACTTACTTCTGTCTGAATATTTAATGCTTAATAACTCGTACCCCCAATGAAATTGGTATAAAAAAGTGCGAGTAAAGACGAGCCCATCTCACGAACAGCTCAGTACGATTCAGCCACAGTGTCAAGATTTCCTGGTACGCGACCATTGAGATGTCGAAAGGATCGCTTTTTTCCTGTTTACCTCAGTGAAACCGATCTGGCAACCTCATGTGCGTGCTGTTTGTACAAACGTACAGACGAGAATTATAACAACGGATGTCATATCTATATCCCGTAGAATGTGTCACGACAGAGAAAGACATTTATTGTTCGGGCACTTTATGTATTTATGATTCACGTATTGTACATATATGTTTAGAATAAAAGAATTACAACAATTACACAAGTGATAGCGTCGTATGTATGTGAAATATGAAACTTACTTTATAATACATATCATCAAGGTTATTAAGAGTTGGTATTTCTGAACCGGTGGTAAATAAATGAACTTATTTTAACTTTCACCTGGAGTTACATAAACACTTTGTGTTGAATAAAAGGGATTTCCTTCTTTCTTTGTAAATATTTACGAACGTTATGTGCGAAATGAGTTTCTATTTGTTAAAAATTGCGGGTCAGTATTTGAATAGTTCATCGCAAACGTTGTATAGTCAATGGAAAAATAAAAAATAACTTCGAAGCGTCGTCGATTACGGTTTTACAGCCAAAGGAAACAGTTATTTTTGAGTCAATTTAATCAATAATAGTATGGGGGCGGGATCGATAGCCGAACACTAACACCAAGTTGTTTGAATTGCACCCTCGCTAGCACTTTTTTGTAAAGCAGAGCCGGCAATATTGATACATGGGGGTTACGAATCGATTCTTCTGGCTGAGAATTAGTGTTTCTTCCTTTTTAATTATATATACATATATATATATATATATATGCTCATTGAGCTTGGGGGTTATTATTCATTTACGAAATTTTAAAAATAAACGATGTTTTGTAAATGTGGTAAGGGGTAACATAGTGCTAATATAATAAGAAATATTCCTAAACTCTTACTTGTTCAATTTTGTCATCTTCTATCCATATATTGTTCTTTTTTTTCAAACCCTGTGATCTTAATCTCATTGATTTGTATTTTTCTCTGGGGGGCACAGCAGTACCCCCGCCATATCGAGCAAAAGCAAACAAACAAAAGTACAACAATGCTAACTTTTTCTTGAGGCCACTCAGGGCACTTTTGACCCCCTGTAAACACACTTCTTAGACAATATTTGTACAAAGTGATAAAAAAAAAATACAATGTGTTAAGACAAAATGTTGTTTTTCATAATCACGTTTTTTCGTGGTTTGTTCATATTCAGTAATCATTTTATTTTAAATGTTGTAAAACTTGTGTTGCGAATTTGTTGTAATGATAACAGCTTAGAATTTTCCGTTTCTATTCGATTAGGACAAAGAGAAGCAGTTAGATAACGGCACACCCGAAAACGAAAAAGACGCTACAACCGAAAAGGAGAACAAGGAGAAGGAAGGTGAGACCGAGAAGACGGTACCGCTCACCAACGGAGACAGCGAGGCGGCGCCCGAAGCCGAGGCCGTGAACGGGTCCGACGCGCCCGCCGCCGGCCAAGAGGCCGGCAAGAAACCCAAGAAGGAGAAAGTAAATACATCATTTCTTTACTTGAGTATAGAAATTTAGCAGAAGTACAGTGAATTAAGATTGTTCTATACATTCGTTTAAATATATGCAATTAACTGTACCGATTTAGTTGATAGTAACAAGCTTACGTTAACTCAGTATTAACAATGGTCGTGTGTTTTAAAATGTCTGTGATCGGTGTTCATTTCACCAAAACAGTTACATTACACTGTTCTGCTCAACTAGTATTTATAACTGTTAACGATTTAACATATGGCCAAATATTTTTAGGAAGTAAATCAATTGACTTAAGACTTGGATATATTTTTTTGTGTTGTCACATTAGTATTCATAATTAATTATTTGCATTAATAAATGAACCGTCATGCCGGATCAATAAATAAATTAAATTCGCAGTAAAATAATGCTATAATAATATATAAAGTCTTTTATTGTACTAAAAAGATTGAAATTGTTGTAGTATGAATATTAGCAATGATTATGCATTATATCCACGATTTTCAGTGCTTATTTCATGGATACCGAAAATCTATTTTCTCAAAACTATTTGCACAATTGTTTCAAACACCATAATTATACCGTCACAATTCTCTGTTAAATATAATGAAATGATATAGTCAGAAATACTTTGTTTATTTCTATATCCTGTTCCTAAATATACGAATTGTCATCCTGGCGGCTTAGTGTGAAAATGAAATTTCCGCATACCGGATATTACTAAAAGTAAAGGTCACGAAACTTGAATAATTTACCTTTTCCTATCGACAAATATACTTTTTCATCATTTGCTAATATATTTTGGCCGTATGTTGCATGCGTGTGTGCTTTGTAATAAGTGTTCCTGACATGGCCTTGTTCACCGGGAACAGGTCAAGAAGAAATGGTCGCTGAGATCGATAAGCTTTAGCAGAAAGGACAAACCGAAGCAGGACAAGAAACAGAAGGAGGAGGAGCCCAAGGCGAACGGCGAACCTGAGAAGGTACCCGAGGAGGTAAGTGTCTATGATTCATGATCGTTCGCCTCGCACACGGCAGATGGAGACAACAATTAAAACGTATCATCACGACCAAATCTTTACTTCTCTCGTATTCCGTATCTGTATAGTAAATCTGTAGTTTATTAAATCTGACGTTGTCGCCTGTCTGCTTGTTGCGGTCTTAACACGATTATGTTTGTCTTATGTGTAAGCTAATGTTGTTTGTTTTACCCCTAAAGACAATAAGTGGAAACTTCTGTAAAAAAATAACAAATTGTTGGACAAACGAGATAAAATATACATGTGGAATCTAGGTAGGTTTCTTGTCTATATATTTTTTTGCGTCTTTTTACTCGAATGGAAAATTTTTAGTTTGTATTTGCCATGGACATTTAAATATAATGTGTCATTAATATACATATTGAAATTTATGGAAATGTGACTCTAGAAATGATTAAACCTAGGAATGTAAAAACGGTTGTGTTTATATTTTTGTAGATACATAATATATTTATTTATTCACAATATATTAATTCTTAATATATTATATATTAATTCTTAGTATATCAAGAGAAATAGGATTAAAAGATTTTTTTAAAATGCTTAGATTTTTATAAATAAAAATAGAGATTCAGTCTGGAGAAATAGTAACTTTCACTAATTTATCAAATTCGAAACTTATTTTTAGAAATATTTGAAAAGAAAGTAACGCAGTACATGGGTACAATATATTTTTTTGTTGTAAATCCATTGTTTATTTAGTTATATTTACTTTATTTCTTCTTTATGATGATTCGTCCAACGCACTCTGAACATTCGTCCGACATTCGGTGCCAAGTAATGTCTCGTTACATTGTACTGATTGACGTGTGAAATCATAGGGGACAGCATTCTCTCGGCTCGATTAGGCGCACATGTGTGCCTCGCCGTATAATTATTATTGTGTGTATGCGAATATTGAACTCATTTCGGGCGAGTCTAAAAAAATACAAGTCAATAACCTCGCTCGTGTCGCGTACACCGTGTACTAGTTACTCCGAGTACTTACACAGACGCGAAATCGTGGCGCACGTGTACTGCGCGGGCCGCGGGAGTCGCCGCGCCCGCGTCGCCGCCCGAAACTGCACGGGCTTTGTTGCAAGTTACGAATAATAGCTAGTCGAGATTGTTCGAAAATGAAACGTCTGAAGTAGATAAACTTATTTATGATGTCAAAAATATTGTTTATTTGGATTTATTATGCAGCAATTAAATTCTATTAATTTGGTTTTACTGGAGCCATTAAATATACGCGTTCATCATTTCAAAAATTTCATCATTTTACTGGTAGACCATAAATTTCCCGTTAAATAGATTTAAAAATTTTCAAGTGCATTTACTTTCAAATATTTGCAAATTACGATCAATAAGATTAAATAATTGCAAAGGTATTAGGAGCATGAAATCGACTCACAGAGAAGGGTTGTCTATGAGTTGTCCCTTCCCTCGCTCATTTCGTATAAGTGATATATGATTTCGTTTGCGTGATAACTAAATTAAATTAACCAAACATCAATTTGCAAATTACTCTTTACTGGAACAGTTACGACATTATCCGTATTAATAACATTTCGAAATCAACAGTTCTTCAGTCAGGCTTTTATTAGCGTTACAAGGTCTTCGCTGTGAAATTGACGAAAAAGGTGGTCCCAATCTATTCGTATCGTGTCTGAAGCAAAGCGTCTGCACGCCGACCTTGCGCCGGCGCAGTCACTAGAAACGTCGATTTCTATGACAAAATAACTATTGCGTTTCGGTGCATTGCACCCAAACGGCACGAATAACAATGCGCGCATTACAATTCAAAGAAGCGCTGTATTCGCACTGGCGTTAGCCCACACGCGCCGGCCTGCCCCCTCGCGGCGCGCGGCAGCACACGCGGTCCATTAGTTTTAGGTGTCACGTTTTGGAATATCAAATAACGGGCAACTCTGTCTCTGGAAGAGAAAGCCAACTCCAAGACGCACGGAGAGACGTTCACTTCGGAAACCTAATAACTAAAAATTTTGAATGTCTTAAATATTAAAAACTTCAGTTGTCCTCGTTAATGAAATCTCAAGAAGTAGAGAACATGATTTCGAGTTAGGTGTCTAGAATGCTACATTAAACAGCCTCATTTGTTGGTTTATACATATTTAATGACTGTTATCTCTCTGTTGAAGGAAAGTTAATATTTAAAATGTAGGTCGTGCTCATTTTAGTGCAAATAACGTCACAACATAATTGCTTTGACGTTATCTAAATTGCATTTGAAACGTCGACGATCGCACAGAGTTCGTAAATTACGTCGAACTTAGACACCGCCTGAAAAAACAACTTCTTATCCGTCGCCCGTGTGTCGTGCACATTGTTCGTCGAAAATGAGAGAAGTATTATTATGAACGAGCATATCGCGCCTGCCGCCTAGGTATAGATAGTTGGGCCGCAGGGATCCTGTTCCGAGCGCCGCCCGTGGCACTGTACGGTTACTCGTTACGGCAACCGGTTTAGAGCGTGGTAGCTAAATGAAGTTCGGGTTTGTAATAAAAAGAGACGGGGAATGTAAAGCCTGCGCCGAACGCCAAGGATGCACGTATATTACGCCGTATTCGGGACGTACGGACGAGGAGCGTACGTCGTAAACTGTTTTGTATCGCATGCGCCGCCGTCAATTACTGACCGATATTAAAAGAAATAGTATACGAAAGATACGTTCTTTTACATACATATATTTCCCGTGCGTACGTGTAACGGGCACGCCCGACCTCTCACTCAATATTTACATTTATCGGTAATTGAGAAACTATATTAATTTTCCTCGTTTATTTACTTATGATTATTTTACTCGTTTGTAAAGTTTGACAATAATTTTGAAACTTCCTTTATTATACATGTTTAACAATACCAATCACGACGACGTTCTTGAGATCCCGTCAATTATGGGGAATTATTGACTACGTAAATATTCTGATTCTTGAATAAAGAGATGTTCTCAATTGGTCTCATACTAGTACCGTTAATAATTAGTAGGTCACTATTTTGCAATTGTCTATCAAAGGTCAACACACACAGTATAATGATTTTATCTTTGGTTGTCGGCGTTGGAGAACATTCTTCACGAGCATCGCCAATAGTATGACAGCTGCATATAGTAGAACCACGCTTGAACTCGTTAAACCATTTCATAAACAGTGGCAACTAATGGTGCTTCATCAATAAATGTCAATAGAAAATCAATGACCAAAAATATTCTCGCGTTATATTCATCTTGATGTCATATAGATAATTTTCAAAACGCCCTATATTGGAAACGAAATAATACAAGTAGATGTCTAGGATCATACTCAAATGGATTATCAGAGGTCCATTTTTGGAAATGAAATTACTATTGCTATTATTGTAAATGGCTGGTTCAAAGAAATTACGGTATCCCATTCTAGTACAATATTATATCAGTTGAAATCCTTTATTTTCAGGGTTAATGATACAATTTTTACACATGAGTGTGATATCTACGCCCAACAGTCGTATATTAAGACTGATTCATAATCATGTTTAACTTTGCGTTATTATTTTATTTCAGAATGAAACCCATCTCAATAAACACCCTTTTCTTACCTAAACCTAGGTGTGGGTATGAATTCAGTGTAATCTTACAATTCAACCTCATAACAACTTGTCAGACGTATCACGAACGACAATTGACAGATTTTAATTTAAAGCAAAGATAGCGCGGAGTGCTCGATATGAGCAGAGCACACTCCCGTGCTTTTTCAAGAGTTTTTTTTTGTGTTCATATTATTTCGCATAGTACAATATCGATATCGTTTGAGATTGAGACGAGTGGACGTTTAGCTCTCAACGCCGGCTCGATGCGGTTTGGGGACAGTCGCGTCCGCCATCGCCGACGCGGTGACGACGTCCGGCGTCCGGGGTTAACGCGCTCTCAGGGTCGTGGACAGTGAATTGAATTAACTTGAGTACACAGCTTATGGGTCGAAGTGACTGGGGTCAGGAATAGAGTACGCGACGACCAACGTCCGATTTTTTTCCTCCTTTGACTCGACCGAAACGGAAAGCGCAGAAAAATCACCATTGTTCGCCTCGTACGTTTCGCGATAGTATTTTATTAATGTATATTTGAACGTGAAAACCGACTTATACGGTCATTGATATACGGTATCGCGAAGCGACTGCCGAAGTATTGTATGGCGTCGAGCCGCGTGCGTTTTGAGCACGTGGAAGACGGCTTTGTAAATAAAATTTTACTTCACTGTCTTGATAAAATAAAATGCTCTTATCACAATGAAATTCTGAACAGTTATCGTATCTTTATGAAATCGAGTTTAGGAAGAAGAATGATAAGTTATTTCACACAGCATAAACAAAATTAGTTTGGCGAAATTAACAGCTTAATGACAAGAAACTATTTAAGTATAAATATATGGTTATGTCTTGTACGTATTACTTTGCGGGATGTCCATTGTTCATTGTTACTTAGGAATACCCAGATTATTTTTAACGTTGTTATTATCGTATATGCCTAAGTGTTTCTGTAAACATATTTGTCGAGTAATTCGACATACGTTAAAGCCTAGTAGGCTGCTTAAGTGATGAGGCATTCACAGCTTGTAGTAAGTATGTCAGTCCACTTACGACGCGATATATAAGAGTTCGAGCCCGTCGTACATAGATTTAAGTATCTCGATAGATTCAAAAGAAAACATAGTAATGATATCCAAATATCGGGGAAAATACATCAGAACCCTCAACGATATGTAAAGTTGCCGAAAATCGGTGAACCAGCGTTTGTCGTCTGGAGACCTGAGCCCTAAGGTAAAAACTAGAATATTTTTTTATTAAAGAAAATGGCAAACAGTTGCTCGTTATTCGGATCTCGCAATTTTTCTTTCATTAAATATAAACCCGTTAAGTGTTAGTCCAATTCGTATATCGAGAAATATTTAAAATAAATATTTATATGTCAGCTGCGTTGGTTAGGAAATATACGATTTTTTTTCGTCGCATACTAAGTTTCTGAATCTTGTTTTATTTTTCCGGTAATATACAGTTTCAATACGATCATGTGTCTTTGCTAATAAGCATATGTCTTTTTTTGGACCAGTTACAGATAAATAATATTATAATTCAATTATAGTAAAAGATCTTAGAATAAATAGGAGGGTTTGCATGTAACGCGGTAGATAAAATACGCGAGCAATATCGAAAATTTGTGGATTCTCATTTACAAACACTTATGCTTATGATATACTTATTATTTTTCGAAGTATACTCCCTCACAATTTACACACTTGCGTTCTTTGGAACCATTGTAAAAAGCAGTTGGCCTAGTCTCTGTTAGGGGACGTCCTCGATGGCTTTTCGGAGCGCATTCACGGCCACTTTGGGGATTTTAAATCAATTTTCTCAGCTTTTCTTTAATTTTCAGAAATAAAAAAAGATCACTAAGTTCAAGGTCCACATTATATGTCGTTAGTTCTACATTTGAGGCATTCAAAAACTCATGCTTTACCTAAACAATGTGTGGACGCGTTGTCGTAGCTAGGGCTTCCAATCCCGCACCCCATGCTCGATCCCGGTATTGGCGGGAGTTGAATTAAATCCGCGGATCCCGGTATTGGGGATCCCGCATATAATTATGAAAAATATTATGTGAGGCAAATAAAACAATAAATTAATCAAATTAAATCAATGTAATTTCACTTTAATTAACGTTAAATGAGATCAATCAAATTACACTTCAATTACTGAGATCAAATATAAAAATACAATCAAGTACTATAGAAAAAAACAGTTTCAGCTGAATGATAAATAATTATTTAGTTTCTTTCATATTTTTTTTATCATTCAATTGGAAATGTTTGCGAAGAAAACATAGCATATCTAAAGTGTCGTCTGCCAAACTGCAGCGTATTTTAGAGGCAATATAGCCAGCAGCAGAGAATGCTCTTTCGGCTTCCACACTAGTCGGTGGTATTCCTTTTAAAGAATTATATGTAAAAGTGAGATATTTCCCCATTGACCCTCCGGACTCATAAAGAGTAATTTCTTTTTTTATGATGGATTCGAGACTGTTAGCTCGAGATGGTGACGGGCAAATTACATTACATGCTGATGATATAGTTAACTCCAACTCTTCTTGTAAAGTAAGATCAGGATCAGATGGCGAAACTTCTTCGCAGTTGTTTGTCCCTTGAAGAAGACCTTTCGCCATTGCTCTCCGTCTCAGGTGAATTTAGAATGCCGAACTTCATTCTCATGACGAATTCTTGAATTTGTTTTCGAAGTACATTTTTCGATGGAAGACAGAATGTTTCATCGTCATTTGACGCACAATAATTACACGGATTTTGAAGGTACATCAAAAGTGCATTCAAATTTGTTCGTCGTTGTAAAATCCGGCGGCGCAAACATAAAGCTAGTTCTGAAGCTAAGGCTGAATTATTGTCTTCCAGCTTTTTAATCATGAATTTTAGCGTAGCCTCAGCGGTAATCAGGGTCGCATCTTGACGACAAAGTACTTCGACAGCAAGTTTCACCGGCTTCAGGATATTTTCTAAATTCACTAATGCATCAAATTCATGTTGTGAAAATCTATACTCAATGTTCGCACTAAGACCCAGGTCAATTAAGGTTTTAGCAATGCACAATTTTAGTTTGTTAAATTTTTCAACCATCACAGCTAAACTACTCCATCTTGTCTTACAATCTCCATCTAACTCAATTTTCCGTCCAAATTCGTTCTTGACGTATTTTTGAAGCACGTCATTTTTAATGGGTGAACATTAAAACATACGTATGTTTAAATGTTCACCCAAATAAGGTTCGAAAAATTGTACGTACAATTTTTCGAACCTTATTGATAATATCTTTAAAATCAGGTATTAATTCTCCTGTTGCAAAAGACACAACTTCAACCGTAAATCCACTATTTTCACTTATATTTGGCCTGCCGTCGTTGTCATTTGATTCAGCATCAGAATTGTCAAGTATATCATCATCAATTGGTTCTTGTCGAATAGACTCATTTTTTTATAAAGTACGTCTAATATTCCTAGTTGCAAACCATGAGCGTAACACAGTTGTTGAAATGCAGGGACCAAACTACCGGTTTTAACCATAACTGACGCTCCATCAGTTGTAATTGCTACAATATCTTCATCTAAGTCAATTTCAAATTTCTTTAATTTCTTTCTTATAGTCTCTACGCAAACGGTTGCTGGCATACTTCCAAAAATACGAGTAAGTCCTAAATTCCAAAACAAAGCACGATCATTTGCGTAGGTATGTGCGTTGATGTTTAGACACCGCCTGTTACTTGAAGATGTCCACTCGTCAAAAGTAAGCGAGAAACGGTGGCCAGTTTCTTTCAATTGCGACAATTCGCGGTCGTGAATGGTCGTGCGCATGTTTCTTTACAGTCCCGCAATTCGAGCGGGATCCCGCACACGTAATCCCGCAGCACGCGGGACTAAAAAATGATGCGGGATCCCGGAATACCGAGATCTCGGTATTGCGGGATTGGAAGCCCTAGTCGTAGCGAAGGACGACTTTGTTGTGAGGACGTTTTTCATCACGAACTTTTTTAAACACCGTGCAAGCGTGTGCTCACGTACTACTTTGCAGTTACTGCTCTTTGGTTTTCAAGCGATACTGTATTGTAATATCCCTATTTGCCGAAAAAAAAGCAATCATTTTCTTACGATTCTTCGACTTTTCTTAACTTTCGTCTGTAATTCATCGGAAAGACGCATTCTGCAGATTGGCTTTCTCATTCATGGTCAAAGCAGTACAACCCAACTATCGTCGCGTATGACTATGGTATAGGCTACGATTGTCCTTAGATATATGTATGTGTATATATACATACATTATCATTTTATGACACTATTCTACACGCAGTCGTTTCTGGTCATCCTACATGCAAAATCTTTTGCACTTGACTTCTATCAATATCTAAAATAGTTCGAATTTGTTCAAAATTACTTTTTTTATCAGTTTTAATTTAGTTGTTGTACCGTATCAATATTAGTTTCAGTGATTTAGATCTTCACGTAAATTGTCACAGTTAATCATGTCCACGTCTGAATTGACTAAACCACGAATACATAGGGCTATGCGATGGAATTACATCACCAAATGCTAATTAAATTTTGGCGACTTTTTTGTTGGTTTAAGTTAAAGCTCAAATCGTAAAAAATGTTTGCGCGAATATTTTCTTGACTGAAATTTATCGCAATGCCGACACGCAATTTTTTTAAACGATCTCACCACAAAAAAAAAATATGGCGATCGACACAAACTAAAACGTAATATTTTCCTAAAGAATTCCATTTTTGAAAATCCGTATTTGTTTCTTAAATATTTATTTAATTTATATTCAAAGAGACATAAGGTTCAGGGCGTATGGTTGTTTTTTATGTGACTTCTGACATATAATAGGGTTTCAACTTACGTATAAAATACCTAGCTGTTTTATCAATTGAGACATATGATAAACATTGTACTCATAATTTATAATGTAGTAAATCGGTGCCGTCCGACAAGTCCCGAGAAAGTATGTGTAATCAAAATTAATAACATTCCCAATCAAATGTCCAGAGAAATTTAATACAGCCTCTTAGCATGAAGAGCTGGTAAAGATGATCACTGTGTAAGATTAAGTTACCTGATTTCGAACATTAAACTGGGTTCATTTCCACTTATATTTGTTTTTGGACTCTCATCTGTGATGAAACTTTGGCAGTAGGCAGTGCAGGCAGATGTGTCTTAGCAAAAATATTGCGGGCTAAGGCTGCCTCGGGAATGGATCGCTGTCCACTTGCTAACCGGCATATCAGACATCCACTCTTGCGGGGCTGAAAAAAGTGGATCCTAGAACCACCATAGACACGTGCCACCGATTATAACCGGTATAACAGATTGCACAAATCACTTCTCTGAACAAAACATCGTATCTTACCCGTTGCTTAAGAGGATCCCAGGATAAAAAGTTATATTAGACAGGAGAAGATTGACGTGTTATAATATTTCCTCGAAAGAAATTCTGTTTCCACAATGCCTATCCTGACGCTTTTCCAATCAGAAAAAGAATATCCACAAATTTTTATATTTGGAAAAGTGATTTCGATATGACAAATGACATTTCAATCTAATAAAGGATTGAATGATGCTTTTAAATTCCTTCTGTTTTATGATGAATCGACTGAATCGAGTTATAGATACAAAAAAGTTGTTTTACCAAAACGTATTATGGAACCATCAGAATAACACTACGACGTCTCGTTCAGAAGCTGACATCAAATTACCATTTTATGATTGAAATTCAAATTTGCCAGTAAACACCGATGTTAATTTTGCGGTGTTACAAATGCAATCAAAAAACATGACCATTTTATAGTGCTCATATCTCTGTGACACTCTCAAATAAATCAAAACCTATAGGGTAGGTACTTCACGTTGACCTAGAATTGCGAAATTTTGCAAGTATCAAGCAGCACAAGGGGAAAAAATCAGAAAATTCTTCATTCGTTGTTATATTATTAAAAACAAAGTGAAAAATTTGACATTTGCAGTTGGAATATGGATCGTGACGTAGATCAATGTACGGATAAACATATTTTAACTTCTCGTTATGAACATTTTCAAAATCATCATGCTTTTGATGGATAAAATATCCCCTTACATAAATAAGTTTGCACGGAACCTTCAGCGTACGAGTCCTATTCTCATCCGTCCGGTGTTTTTTTTTCCTATTGTACTATAATATTATACAATAATCATAAATCATGGTTACTAAAACTGCTCAAAGAAGTTCGGTGAGAATTTCATATTCTCAAACTGTTTTAATGACCACTCTGTTATTGAAGTCGTGAAGTATCTATACCTAATACGCGTCTTGATTGAACTTTACTAATTTACTAGAATTTTTTTTTGATTTACCTGTCGAATGCTGTGGTATTATATACTGTCTCTTATAAAATTGTTGTATGATGTTATATTTTAAATATGTATTTGCCTCATTTGATTTTATACTTGTTAAATACGCGGGACGACGGTTAACCGATATAAAAATTATCTCGGGTAGGCAGTGACTCGCGTCGTGGTTGTGTAACGAATAGATCTGATAATGGTTGAAATTAATTACCGAGTTAGGTGGGATACGAACATCGATCTGAAAAAGGTGTTAATGACGTTAACCCATATTAAAAAGGACAAAAAGATAACAAAAGTTCATTTGTGATGTCATAGGGTGGAAGCTGCGGGTTGCTGTTCGTAGTGTCCGTACACAATAATGTGTACGCAAGAAATAAACCATTCGAGAAACCGCAGGGCATTTACTTTATGAACTAAAACTCGAAGTCATCGTGACGGGTTAGCGCTTTCATTTTTAGAAGACTAGTTCGAAAGTGACTTTGATATTCGAAATGAATTCATTATTTGCGTTTTTCTATTCGATTGAAAAAAATAAAGATTTCGCATTACTATTAGAATTACTAAAATATCGAACATCGTTGTATGTAAAACGTGATTACAAGATTTTTGTAAAGTTAATGTTAAATGAAACCTATTGTATTGAAATCTTTTGATAAATGAAACGGACTTTCAAAAAAATTGAAAACATTACGTATATTTAATTGAATTATTTTACACTAAACAAAACATACATAATATTTCATAAAACATCTAAATTGCAATAATACAATTAAAGGGCCCTTACGACAATTTCTATCTTACGAAAGTAGGAAAATCTATATTTATTTAATCAAATTAGATCTCAATAGGCACAGGTATGCGTTTGCAGTATCAGTCGGATGGTTGAATTGTGTAACTAATTTGACGCAATGATTTTTCTGTTTTTTGCATACTTCATGTTATTCTGGGTAGATGCCGTGATGAATGGAAAGTTTTGTTTTTTCCCTGTTCTTGTTAGATGAATGAGTTTGGTTGTTAGGTCGATGTTTATCAACCTATTAAATTAGGGCACTGTAAAAGAATACACGATTGGACATAATTTTCTCTATAGAATTAAATTTAAAAACAGACCCTGATAATTTGCCTTTTCAGCTTTTCAAAATTCGAAAATAACTATTCGTCTATTACGTTTTCACGACTGAATGAGTTAACGATTCTGATGATATCTTAAGCTATGGAGATAACTTAAACTCTGGAGAAAGGTATAGGCTTCTTTTTGTTTCTTATAACTCGACCATGTTTAGACCGATTGTAATATTTGATGTACCGGTATGACACTTGGTAGCGTAAAATATACGCTATTTTGTCTCTATCGAGAAGGAGAGCGGGAGTGTAAGTCAAGAGGGCGAGAAAGAGGGAAAGCGGGAGGGGTAGTGGAAGAGAACTACAGGCAAAGGTTTGAAGTTTTACATAGGATTAAGGTGAGGATAGGAAATAGGATCAGAATTAAGTGTGAGATGGCGGTTTCAATAAAGATGAAAATTTCGATCAAGATTATCTCTAGTCACGCGCAGACGAAGCCGGGGGCAAAAGTTAGTGACTTTCTATAATACTTTCACATTTCATATGTGATGAGAGACTGAAACCAAAGTAAATACGTGGAAAGGGAAGACTTAAATCGTGATTTAACAGTAATCGAAACAAAGTAATAAAATCTAAGTAGGTATGTAAGTCTAATATAATAAATTATAATATAATTATTTTGCACAAGCGGATGCAGGAAACGGAGATATTTCTTTAAACATTTTACTTTCTCAAACAAAAGTTCACATTGAACACATATCAAATTACTTTATAATATCAAAACGATCAAGTTCGCTGCTGGCCGTTGTCCAACTTTCTTATACCGAAGCTAAGCTGAAATAAAATTATTTTGCATATCCTCCTCTAAACGACTTCCGAAAGTAGTGTTCCGAAAGTGCCTTTCAAGAATTTAAAATACGACTATCTATTTATAACACTATCTTTTCTTCTAGAAATAAGTTGATTAATGCACACGGCGATTCTTCGTGTAATAAAACGGATTTCGCTTTCGCTTCAAGAAGCGATTCAACGGCGACGGCGGCGAAAGCGAGCGATCGGGCGGCTTCATCTTTATGCATTCGGCGGGCGTCGTGCGCGCGGTGTCGCGCGGGGTGACGCCGGCGACGCCGCCGGTGCATCGGAATCGATTCAATTCGATAGCGCAATAACTACATTGTTTTATAATACTATGTCGGGGGGGAAAGTTTAAATTATAATTTTGGGAAAATATTTAATAATTATGTAACTTTATAACCATAGGAAAATAACGGAATCTTTGATTTAATAAAAACCGTCACCCTTAGCAATCCCCTATGTTTATATTGCAGGATGCATATAGGGGAATAATACGTTCAATACAAAGCACTTAACTATATGTAATACATCTTCCAAATTTATATCAATATTCGATGCGTTTGGAGTCAAAGAATAATTTCGAGAACACTATTTTAAATTGTTGCTTATTTAAATTGCGGCTACAAGTTATTTTTAGCCACTTGTAAGTAAAAGGTTTTTTTTATTTCTCATCGAAATATACTACCAATCATATTTCACTAGGTTTAATAATCGTAAATGTTTGTGGTAGACAGAGTAAAAATATAAATTAAATATTGTCTTCTTGTATCATATGTATTTAATTGCATATTTCCTTTTAATTTCATTTAATAAATGCACGTCCAGTCAGACTAAGTCAAATCTGCATTATCTTCACTACTTCATTGGATTGATCACGTAGCACACTAGCGGCGTATGTATAAGCCCAATCATGTCGCCCTTTCCTTTCGTCCCTTCGTATTTGCGAGCGTGGACACGCAGCCCTCAACCATATACCGTATATGCAATACATATATTTTACTTCGTTTAATATTGTGTTATTGGTATTAATTATTGCGCGATTTGAGTATTTCATGAAATTTATTTTCGCCCACGTCATTTACTTTACACCCAATTTGTTATGCTTTATATCAATCAGAAAATGACTAATTATCACGATTCGTCCATCTATAATACAAAATGGGTATGAATTTCCATTTGAGCTATTGTTTTACTCACTTCGTCGATTCATATAGTTTTAAAATTGCGTACTCGACCGCTCGTAAACGCTACATGTAGTAATACTTTGGTATCGACTCCATGTTCAAAATATCTATGGGCTATCCGAGTTCCCTAATATTAAACAACAAATAAGAGGACGTTTTTCATATTGCTTCTTTTATTACAAATGTTTAATGGCGTTGTTTTCTGAAATTTAACTCGCTTAAACAAATTATCATAAGTATTATCACAAATAGGTGTAATTGAAGAAAGTACATAATAATATTTGACGATGTAATAAAAATGCTTATCAGTGTTTATTGAAGAAAAAAATATCACCTAAAAGCTTCAAGTTAAAGGCGCAATAAAACGATAACAAGATTAATATCAATGCAACGTTATCAAGATAGAATAGACGGTCGGATATAATGTGATAATACTCGTTAGCACCAATAATTTAACGATTATTTAGTAATAACCACGCGCGTTCCTAGTCGCTCCGTACATCCATCCCTAAGCGGTTATATACAAAGTACGCAAGCGGCGGGTTTAGAAACCGGAGGGTGCGGCCGCGGCGCGCAGGCGGCGGGCGCTGGCAGGAGTCGCCGCGGCGCGCGTGGGCGCACCCGTCTCTGCGTCGGCGCGGCCGCTAAGTTTGCACGTTTCTAAAAATAATTTGCACAAGTATACATTATAGGTACGAGCGCTCCAGGTTTTATAATGTGTTAAATATAATAACAGAGTATTGTACTTAGCACCTCCTCTTTCTGTCCATATTTCTCTGATGACTGCTCCTTAGTCGTAGTTCCAGTATTTTTATAATACTCGCAGACTCTTCAAATATTATCTCCTTTTAACGGTTTTTCGGCCTAAAACCCTTTACAATTAAGACGTGGAACGCAAAATTTTAGAAGACATTTTGTCAAATGACAGTCGACGTTGAACTATTTGTACTTCCTAAATTTATAAATTGTAAATATCGCTAGGAATTCTTGATACGCGAAGTCGTAATTTTCTTTAGCAATTACTAAAAAGAATAATCGATGAGCCGTAATAGTTTCATCGAGATGTCGGACAGAAGATTAAAATTATTATCTTATAATTAAATTATAGTACAAAATGCTTATATTTTTAGAATAAGCAGGTTATAATGTTAAAAGCAATGTGGTAAATGACGGATGTCAATTATTGTATATTTCGCATACACTCCGTATACTGGCCCTATTCGACAGATGATGATATCTGCCGATTCGGTGTGGTTGTTTGTCACTAATGTTTATTTACACTTTTGTGACAATAAAAACCTCTCGTGACACACGATTGCTCTTGAACGGCGACACAGTGCGTGCTTCAGACTTTGTCCGAGCTCATTTGTCCGGCACAATGACAGTCGATGCTTCTTTGTCCACTACTGCGTGTAGGCACCGCGGCATATATGTTTATAAAACTTTACCGCTTACCGGCGGATAGCGCGAAGTCTGAGCTCCAGTTGCGTGTTTACCAAACGCTTACATGAACTGTATTTTCATAATATGCACGCGCAACCTGGATTTCTGGGTAAGCTATTTCATTCAGTGTCGTGTCCATTGCGCAATATTGTTTTGTTTGGTACACACAAAAAAAAAACAAAAAATTAAAATGTTATTTTTTCGGCGATAATCTGCATTGAGAGTCACTGAAACCTGTATATTATTTGTTAGTTAACTAATTTTAACTAAAATATATAAATTTCATTTTAAAAGAATATATCGTTAGTTTTACGAATTTTATATTAAAAACTATCTTCCTTCCACGGTTACGCACGCCTGGACATAAATGAATTACTTTATTTTTTATTATCGAGCGATCTCTCTTTAAATCATGATGCCGAACTCTTTTCTCAACAGTTACGACTCTCCACTGTGTACCGTCCATGATTCCGATACTGATCCTGTTCTTGATTCCGATCCCGATGCTGTTTTCGGTTGATGATTCTTCCGTCTTAACTTACACCCATTCGGCTATCTCCCCACCCATCCATTGCCTCTCCAACCATTTAGCAATCCACACACCCTTTAACAAGCAAAATAATGAACGTCACACGTGCAATTGTTTCCCAATTAAGCGGCTAGAAATTCAGTTCAGTAGGGAACTGATTGGCTATTTGAATCATCGGACGGCGACGCTGGAGATTAGGGGCGCCTAAACGCACAGTGACAACATACTGGTGAGAATTTTGCTGTATATATTAAAACGAAGCATAAAAGTACATTTTCGATCACATTTTTCCTAATAAGCTGAACTGAGGAAAGTACATCCTAATATCAGAATATCCTACTTTCATTGGAATAAGGACAAGCGTTTCGTGTAGTCCAAAGATCGCTCTTTAGCAGTATACATGTTGTAACTTTGGAGCCGTTTTCCAGAAACCAGCGCTTTTAATGAAATTTTGTGTTTAGGTAATCTTCAGGTTTCCCGGAGTTAAAAAAATATATCTAACTAGGGATTCTCTCTAGAAAACCTAGACATAGTTCTTCAAATACATTATAAAAAAAAACTGATAAGTTGCTTTGTTTTAATGAGCAATGTTTGGTTTTTCTTGAACAGCTTCTATGATTTTTCAAAGATATACTTAGGTAACATTATGTTTGCTGACATCTACGGTTTGAAAAGAAGTGTAATGTATTTTGTGAGTAGAAAATATGCCTTACAATCTTGCTAGAAATGTAAAATGTTCCAAACAATGTTCAGTCGTCCAGATGCAGAATATTAGAAGTTAAATTGTGCTTATAATATACTCGATCAGGGTGTTATAAGACGCGAAACATACGTAGTTACGTGCGACGACTCGGGCCGTTCAACCGACCGATAAAACACTA
The DNA here is from genome assembly GCA_005406025.1 of Eumeta japonica. Lineage (NCBI taxonomy): Eukaryota > Metazoa > Arthropoda > Insecta > Lepidoptera > Psychidae > Eumeta > Eumeta japonica. Next base: position 83,935 of record BGZK01000788.1, read on the forward strand.
AGTGTCCCTGCCGGGTGAGATGTTATCGCGGCATGTATTTAGTGCGAATGCAAATTGCATCGCGCCGCGGCCGCCGCCGACGATCGACGCCCGTCACTATTTATAACGGGCCGTTCAGGAGTCCTAATAGTTTTTGCCTCTTTCGAACGAATAAATAAAACAAACAAAGACGTACACAAAGAAAAACCCCGACTTCAATAGCTTTCATCATCAAGCATTGGTGAGCGCGTATTATTGTATTATAGGAATATTACTGGCATATAAGTAGGAATTCAAAGGTGGATTATGAATAACTTATAAGTACAAATAGAGTTTTAAAGTGGGCCCTTTTTCGGACTTGTAAGCGCTTATAAATCTTCCGTAATTCTGATTAAATCAAGGTTTTGGGACAATTATAAAACTGATTTTTGCTTCTTGGGACTGTAATAGAAAGCAAGAACAAGATCGGGATCATGGGCGACAGCTTGATCAGTCGATATAAAAGATGTAGATTCTACGTCCGTACGGGCGAAGCTGCGGACGAAAGCTGGTATAGAAGAACACAAGTGTGAATTAAACTTGTAACGCGAAACTTAAACTTTTCAATAACTACTTACACCTATCTAACTACAATTATTCAACATCACGACCAACATTAAAAGAAAACAACACATTTAGTGCCCCCAGTACTAGTCACTTAACGCTTTATTACGCACTTTCGTTACATGTAACACTGTTATAGTACGTGCATACAACAAACGGCTTTCACGAGAGCTGTAGGCGCACCTGCGGGGCGGCCCACCCAATATCAGCTGCCGAAGGCGTACCGTAGACCCTTCGAGCCTCGCTACACAGATTCGGCGTCACACGTGATCATTATTTAATTATTTGCCGAGGCCGGATCCTTCGAAGGAGCTGATCGAAGAGCAGGCGGGACATGCGCTTTCTGCCAAAGTCTGGTCGAGAAGTGCGGCCACGGGCAGTGCGCGCCACGACGCGGCGCTTGCGTAGGCGTCGGTAAAAACTGTCACGTTGCATAGCGAGTTGACTGATGATGACTTACCATTTATAAAATTAAATTTATATAACACAAACATTATTATATATACATATATATTACTACAAAGTATAATTGAAAATATGTCTTTTCCAAGCCACCGCACACACTTAATCCGGGTTTTGCCGTTGTCTATGGAGCTCCGTCTTTATGTTCATGCCTCAATCCGTAGCTTTTGCCATCCGCAAAAGCTTTTTGTTCTTATTTGTTTAATTTTCGTTGCCCAACCTCCTTAGAGGAGAATCGTAACGAAACGAATTCACAAATGGCATTTGGTATGTATAATTGGGCGACCAAAGCTAGTTTTGTCTTTGACACTAAAATTTCTCGCCTAAAAACGCTCGGACCACATTTAGGTCATAAATTGGACCCATTTTGTTTGCGCTTTGTGCAGCATATTTGCCTTTCATGTAATAAATTAAAATTATCCAGTTTCTTCATATTTTCATTTTTAAACGGCAGAAGATAATTTGGATGTTAACATGGCGGAAAATAGTTTGGATTCAATATTCTTTTTTATCTCAAAAATGTCAAATATAAGTTAACCAGTTACAAACAGTATAACCAAAGAGACTTCATAACAATTTCATGCGTAAAATATAACATATCTTATAAAAATACAATCTACTACAAACAGCATATAGCACCAAAACTTAATTAACAATATCGTAAATCTTAACTCTAAAAAGTGACGAATAATACAAAATTACCTTGTACACATTTTGACTTTATATTTTTTATTTTGGTTTAATAACGAAACGATAGGCATCTATGGCATGCAAGTTATTGAACTTCATATTACACAGGCTTTTACGTTTTTCGGTTACTGAAAAAAGTTGCCCAGCCCGTCATTAGTCTTTAAAAAACTTAAATAAATTTTGCACTGAAATTACTTAAATACTTGAAACTTTTATTTTGAACGCAAATACGATATTCATTTGTAATTTCTATATTTCTTAAAAAACTCCTTAAACATTCTTAGTAGCTTGGGAATAGTTGAAAAAAAAATGTGTACTATGGGATATCATTTATTTAAATGCAGATACAATCACAAGTAAGATTTTCTAAAAGAACTGTCATTGATTACTATTACTAGTGTATTATTATTTGAATGTCTCTATGTAAATTTCATGTTATACCTAAAATAAGTATTCGCACCTCATATAATTCCTTATTCTATTCATACGCAAATACTTAAAATGCATAGCGTGTAGCAAGGGTATAAACCTGTCTATTCGCGTTGAACACGTACATGTGTGCGATTAATAATACCTTTTTCGTAACGTGCAATAGTGACACAGTAGAAGTAAGATCCGGCACTAGTATGGTTGCGGATGTGAAGGCGCAGGCCGGCCAACTCGCCGGCTATAATCGGATACGACATATCCGGAGACTGCTATAAACGATTACTTAATGTTGCTTTGCTATTACAGTAACGTTATAATCGATACGTTTTTGCAATGATAAAAAATACTCATAATATTGACACAAGCAATTAAACATTTTAAACGCAATGTTGCATTTAAAAATCCCTTCTTCTAATATGTGATTACGACACAAAAGGAAACTACTACCCACGGTCATATCAACGATTGAATCGGCTTGGGCGTTCGTTATACTGAAATGTTTAGTCTCTTGATCAACTTCCCGTCTCACAGTCTGATATAAAATCATGATTAATAAATTAATAACATAGTGGTATTTCATTAAACGAACGAAATTCTTAACCGATTTAAAAAAAATGCGATGTCACATCGTAACATATTTTTTTTTATATACAAATGCATAAACAATGAAAAACCAATTACCGTCAACAATGATAGCACGGTGTATGACGACGACGACCGCGATTTACGGCGTCACAACCGAAACATCGAAACACCGTTAAACAGTCCATGGCGTGGAGCGGAAGAGCGAGATTTTAGAGCGGAAAACCATTACCATAGCGGCGGGCGGCGGGCGGCGGGCGGCGCGTGACTCACCGCCACGTGCCGCCGCCGGCCGCGCGCCCGCCCGATCGGCCGTTTTTGCAAGTATCAAGTACATACTTACCCCTAACAAAATGTCCGCCCGTTAAGGGTCGTACGGATTCTTTCGGACGTGTCTAGAATTTCGGCTTTCGCAAAGCGGTTCTGCTCATCTTCAAAATTGTCTTTAGTTTTAACGTTCTTCCCTTCCGTGCCGGTGTGCGCTTAATAGACACCGAATTCTCTCCTCTTTTAAAACCGGGAATTTGGCTTGCAAAATATCCGTAAATGTATATAATTGCTTATTAGAAGTCGTTTCAGACTGAATTGGTCGCTAAAAACAATGTCAGCAATTCCTTTGATTACCTATATGTACGTGGGTTGCCGTGGGCGCGCACACTCTTTTTAGAAGGATAGCGGTCTAGGGGCGGTACCGCACTCCGCACGCAGCCCTCCCCGCGCCGCTGTTTTTGTAACACGTATGTTGGGTGTGAAATTTATTACTTCATTTAATGACTAAACAGCGTCCGATTTTTATCGGGAATTTCCAAACTTCAAAACGGTAAACATGTCCATACAGAATAGATAGTTTATGACTTGCATTTCCTAACAAGAGGTACCGTGTGCGTGACGATCCATCGGTTGGCAGTTTCCTAACCATCATGAAGATTGGTCCGTATGCCGTTTTGGATTCATATTCACGTATGTTGTTCGCAGTTCAAACATCGACACGTTTATATCCTACAATTTCCAATCGATAATCGATGCTTCTTTTTTCCTTTGCTCTATACATTAATTTATCTTTCTCCACTTTCCTCGTTAAGGTTCAATACATTCGTATATTATAAAAAATAACATTTTCATTTGTGTGTAATAAATCAAGCTGGTACTGCTATTGAGGTTTGTTAACGAGTCCACGTGTCATTTATACTTACTTCACTATCGGCAGTGAAGAATCTGTGAATAATTATCGGACATAATAGAAATTCGCACAATTATCTACACACGATTTTATTATTAATCTTCCTAATATTATTTATAACAATAGGTACTAAATGTTGAAAAATATACCAATTTTAAAAATTAAACATCTGGAATTATATCGTGACTACTAGAATTTGCGACTTTCACTTTTCTTCTCTTATACACTTACATATATTTTAATTATTCATAGACAGTATTGTCCAGCAGGAAACAAATAGTAATATCATTAAGTACTGTAATTACGAAATTTTCGTTTTTCTTATTATTTAACTATTTGGAAGGATCTTCATATGTTTACGCTCTGAAGTTATGAATGAGCATATAATAAAATTGATACCTACGTATAATGTTTTTTTACCGCATGCGGGTATTCTGCTCGCTAGTACGTGATGGTGCGATGGTGCGCGATGAGTGCTGATAGGTACTGATAGGTACCGCGGGCGCCGGCCGGTGTGGGCCTGTACCATTGTTCTTGTTCCGGCTCGTCTGCGCTATTGTGTCCCCTTGACCCTACCGGCGCGGACGCACGCTATCGAATCGAGGTCCTTGAACTTGCTTCCCGAATGGTCTATCATAATTTTACTGATACATCGAATCTTATTGCCTCGTGTACGTTGTAATATCATTGTTCGACCGCGATATAAACATTTGAGCACACTTGTATCCTTGAACGTCTGACATATTATATAGTTTTTAGATATTTAACTAGTATCTCATAATTCTATATCTATACAAATAGCGGCAATAGCAGCGTTTGTCAAGAATTGGTCCATTTTTTATTTTCATTTCAGTACACCTTTTGCGATTTTTTGCCACAAAAATTAATTGAACGTATTGTTCTCTCAAAATTAATATCAATATAACATTTTTTTCGACATAAAATAATATATCTAATGTAATATACACATTAGGCTGTATCTCATATTAACATTTTTAACTTCTAAGAGAATTCCCAGTTTTTGTAAATCGATGAAGTTGTTATCTTTACGCAAATTTGAAAAAATTGAGTTCATCATATATCGACGATTTGTCATGACATCATATTTTGAGGTCCAAGGAAACTCGTATGTATTGTGTGCAAATAGTGCGCGTGTGTTCATGCGCGCGCACGTGCATGTGTGTCAATGGTGAATGTCTTTGGAATGAATGAATTGATTGAAATTGCGCTTTTATCGTTTAAAAGGACTTGATGTTTTTTGAAATAACTTTTGAATATATTAACCCGTCTGCTTTGAAAACTAATCGACTCTGTTCTTAATTAAATTGCCTTTAATCGTATAACTTGATCGTAAAGTGGTTTCTTCGAAAAAAATTGTGTGCTTTTCGTAATGATTTTTAGATATATCAAAGATACAATTTTAAAATATTTTTTTTTTGTGTTTACAAAGTAATGTTTTCATTTTTGAGATTTTTACGACAGAGCTGTTTTTTGTTACTTGAGAATTAATATTATTAGCTATGTATAATAATATAGTGCACGGAGGTATTTTTTTATAACTATTTGTAATGAACAACTTATATTATTTTCATAGAATTTCAAAACAACACCGTCACAAGAGCTCCCAAGAAATACGATTTTTTTTAATTAATCAAGAAATATCGCAATTCAGCCAATTTATATAAAATATTTGTTAATTACTACATTAACCTAAACTTTCCAAGTAAACAATTTTATTTATTAGTGTAAACCGAATAAAACTTACCGTCGCTTTCTATTTTATTACTTTACAAGCAGTTGATGAAGCAATGATTGGGACATCGTATTATCGAGTTCCTTTTCTATAAATATAGCGAATTTTTACACTCAATGGAATAGAATGCGTTTATTTTTAAGATCATTAGCGGTAAAAAAATGTCGTATTCTTCAAGAAATATTGCTTATACATAAATACGCTAGGCTTGAGCTAGTAATGTTTTGGACGCCCACTGTACCGAAGCTAGTATGTTGTTTTTATATTTAGTGTTATAACTTAGTCAGGTTTTTTGTTTTCTGTGCAACAGTTGTTCCAATTTATCTCTATACAATTATATTGAATATTTTAGTTGACTCTCTCATTATTCGTTTGTTTTTTGATAAATGGTGTTGACACTTGATAAATTCTATACAGCTCATGGATGCTCAAGATCGACATTTTATATGAAAACACATTAGCAATTGGGGAAGAATAAGGTACGATTTAATCAATTGGTTAGGACAAATATTTATTTTCCTCGATATAATGAATATGTGTATAAGATGTTTCTAGAATGTCTTTTTTATAATGCAATAAGTGCTGTGAGTGAGTTTCTATACCGTGGTAAATAAAGACGTCCTTGCGAGGCGGTATCGTTTTATTATTGGTCACTGCAGTCGTTGCGGTCGGGCTTGACGAGTTTGTTGTAGCATTATTTTGTTTAAACGACTTTTATTGCTTTAAAACCGCAAACGTTTAAACGTATAAGATATATTAGCATTTAAAATATATTATTATATCTATTTAAGACAATTGATGAATATAAAGAAAAATGAGTGATTACTTAAAAACGATAAATTTAAATACGCATTTTAATGCGCTCTCATGATTTCCTTTTACTTTTTATTGACGAATATAATTTTTTTTATAAGTACAAAAACTAGATCAAGGTAGACGCAATGGCTTTATACTTGTTAAATTTATACTAAAAATTAACTAATGGTTTACACGTTTTTTATAAAATAGTTTCTTTATTTTAATTTTGAAAGAGGATAGCTCTATTGCAGTATGCTATCTGTTGAGTGCCAACCCTATGAAATGAGTTGTAATATAACACTTCATACGTGCATCGAAGAATAACGTGGAAATCAATCGGATGTAGCAAAAAAATATACTATAAATTACATTAACATGCAACACTCCGTTCAGTCACTTGGTGTATGTTCTGAATCGCATTGAGGTATATTCAGTATGAGCCAGGTAATATTTTTTTCTTAATGTTAGCTAGGAAAGTTGATTATATTGTAAAAATTTGCTGGATAGCCATCGTTATAGTAATTTAATATAAATATTTTGCATTCTTAATTTACAGACGCCTGAAAACGCTGTGGAAGCAGAACCATCGCAGGCTGTAGAAGAAACAAAGAAAGCCTTAGAAAATGGAGAAGAAAAGACACCAGAAACGCCTGTTACCGAGCCTCTCACCAATGGGAGTAGCACACCGGAGTCACCCAAAACCGAAACGACACAGAAAGAAGGTAGTGTGGCGCTCACACCCGATAATGATGCTCAAAAAGATGCACCGAATCCGGAGTCGGTCTCGGAGCCGCTCCCCGTCAACGGCGTCTCTCCGAAAGAGTCCAAAGATGATGTAACTATCACGGAAGTAAAGTCTGAGGAGATTAAAAGTGAGGAAACTTCAGCCGTAGCACCAGAAGTTCCAGCCTCGGAAAATTCTGTTCAGAAAGAGGTTTGTGTTGAACAAATGCCTTTGATAGAGCCCACGCCTCCGCCTCTCCCCGCCAGTCCACCTCCGTCTTCCGTCGCTTCTTTTGCCGAAACTACAATGGCGTCACACATAGAACAAACCCCGCTCGCCGACCCTCTCACCCCTGCTATCCTGCCGCCCGCTTTAACCGCTCATGTTGCTGCCACCGAACCCATCGGCGCCGACCAACTCACTAACAAATCTTCTCCAATAGACTCTGCTCTTATGTCTAAGGACTTGTCTGAACACAACCTTGCGGAATCTATTGCTACCGATAACGATACTGTAGACATCGAAAATGAAAAGGAGAATCTAACATCTGATTACGCGGAGAACCTGTCCTCTACCGAGGTGACTGAGATACGAAACGTAACGCTCTCCAAGTCTAATGATCAAATTGAAACGAACGTTATTTGCTGTCCTGTAGCCGCCGTCAATAACGACAATGAGATAATTGACGTTAATTTGAACGACGTCACATCGGAGAAGAAAACGACTGAAGATTACGTCGCAACTACAAACTCAGTTGACGAAATTGTTAATCTTGAACCAAATAAAGATGTATGTCACGATACAGAAAAAAGTACCGACAAGTTTATGGCAAACGAAGCAGCGGAACCAACGATTTTATCTGATAAAGTAACTGACGAAATCGCAGAGTGTGTCAAAAACCCGAATTGCGTGATTTCTCCTGATAAAACTTATGTAAATACAACATCGGTAGACGATAATATTGAGCAAGAAAATATAATAAACAAAAACAAAAAGAGTTCTGAAGAGAATGAAGAAAACAAAGCCAAAAGTCTCATTGATGGAGACTATGCGATAGAATGCAATGGGAACATAGAGGACGCAAAACAATTAACGGCATTGCCTTTGGAATCCGATGTTAGGGAGTCTGTGAATATGGCGACAACACCCGACGACTCCGTTGCCGCTTCAATAGCGGAACTGCCCCCACCTGAAGACGAACCGGCCGAGCATCGTGACGAACGCCACGATAGTAACGAGGGATCGGAGTCGTTTCCTGCGCCGCCCAGCGATCTTGACTCCGTGTCCTCCGCCACCAGCCCTGAGCCGCAGGTGAATACCGCTGCACACGTCCACGCTCCTGCTAGGTAGTGAAGACGCATCCGTCCTGCCCGCGCCCTCCCACGCACTCCTGCTTGTTCTATTAGCATCATAAACTGCTTTGTGCTAGTATCGCTCTGCTAACGCTGATAACAGTTTGTCACAATTTCCTTTTAATTTTATTTCAGATCAATTTGTATTACATGCGTTTCAAAACGAAGATTTATCGGTAGATAATTTCATTTTAATTCATGGTAGATTGTTTGCCAATGAACCTGAAGGCTTTAAGATCTCATAACCCGGTTTTTTAGCCTGCTAATTTTATTTAGAACTCATTAAATCGCCCACTTATAGGTTTACAACATCAACTTTAGGGGAAAGTAACTTAGTTTTCGCTAATTGACATTGTAAGTATTGATGATCAATTTTATTCATTTTTGTTAACGATGTTATTGTGGTTCCATTATAAAACAAATAATTTGCCGTATATTTTATATTAATAGCTTCATACAATTTTTAAATTAAAAATGTTCCGTTTTTACCTTTGCACAATGGCGTATCTTTCATAATGAAATGTATTGATCCATTTCAAAACTTACTACATATATCACATACCATATACCGTAGTTACCATCGGTATCGCTATATTACACATTCGCATGCAGTATCTGCTCGTCAGTCCACCGCCACTGGGGATACTACGAACGAGCATTAGCCGCGAACATAAACCGGGTCCTAAAATCTGGAATCATTCATTACCTACATTTTTAAGTTTTACGAGAAACACGAGCCTGCAATAGTAACGCCCACAATAAAAAACTGCACCGTGATCTCTTAGCTGAGTCAAATTAAAAGTATTCGTTAAATTTCAACCACCAAAATAATCCCAAACCCCATATGCAGATTGTCATAGTATAACAAACAATTGTTATTATTACATTTATTTGTTTAATCCATTTAGGAGGCACAACCTGTGAGTGAGAAAATGGCAGAATTGAGTGATAAGGTGACACCAGAAGTCATTGCTGATATCACAGCCACTGTGGAATCGGTGACGGTATATATTTATCTTTATGAATTTTTTTTATAGTTTTAGTGTTCTGTAGCTTGAGTTCAAGAGAGACCTACAAATCACTTATTTTTCCATCAATTGAATCATAATTATTGTGATTAGCCGTGCTTTCAATGTAGATGGATAATTAATTGTAATCCAGCTGTGACTTAGATGACTAATCTGATACAATGGTTGTTCTGTGATACCACAAGTTTGTGTCTGTCGCCAAAAGAAGGTCCAGTCGAATGAGTACTTGTACCGGTGGTTTGACATAATTTTCCAAGATGCATTATTTTTATAGGTATATATGTAATATTAGGTCAGGGAAAAAGTTTTGTCGTATTTAATATCAAAAATCTTGATAACGTGGACAAAATTAATGAGATGTTATATTTAAAAAAAAATGCAATGTTTCATTGATTTATTTTCAACTTCTTTAGGCATACTGTAACAAATATACAATTTTGTTTTGTCGTATTTTATAAGTAAAAAGTTGCATTAAAATCTCTAGTTGTGCTCTTTGTATCTGGCTAGTTTTGATACATTAAATAGATGACATTTAATAAAAAGTAAAAACAGTGTCCCGCCATTTTTCTATTGTTTTTCTGTCCAATAAAATGAGTAAACCTAATGTAGAAATTCGATAAATTTTGAAGTTTTATTACTAAAAAGAAAAAAATGCAACACAAGTCCCAAAAAAAAATTGTGACATTTATGGACCTAATGCAGTGTCGATAAGAGTAGCCAAAAACTGGTTCAAGCATTTGCAGTCAAGTAATTTTGATGTCAAAAATAAATCTCGCTCTGTTTGAGCTGTTACTAATAAAGTTGATGCCATTTTGGAAAAAGATCAAGATCAGCATATATTAGTTCTTACGACGTAGCTGAAGAGCTGGGGATCGACCACAAAACACTTTTGAGTCATTCAGAAAAAGCTCGACACCTAGATCGACAATGAGCTCACTGAAAGAAATCTAATGCATCGTGTACTTATTTGCATTTCTCTATTGAAACGAAACCGAATCGTTTTTAAAAGATTGATCACTGATGATGAAAAATGGATTATCGACGAAAAGAACGTGCGGAAATGATCATGGTCAGGATGGAAGCAAGCTCCACAGACTAGCGAAACCCGGATTAACTCTCAATAAGTTGATGTTATGTGTATGGTGAGATTAGGATGGCATTATTCACTATAAGCGTTTACCGCTGAGCAAAACCATCAACTTGGATCTCTACAACCAACAGCTGATAGACTCAAACAAGAAGTAGAGTAAAAACAGCTAGAATGGATCAACAGAAAGGGTGCGGTTTGTCGCCATGATAATGCCAGACCACACACATCTTTAGCCACTCATCAAATATTGACAGAGCTTGGTTAAATAGTGTCATTGCCTCCATATAGCCCTGACCTTGTACTCTCATATTCTCAACTGTTTTGGTATCTTCAGAATTATTTAGGTAGTGCTAGTCCATCAAGAAAGCAATGTCAAAACTACTTGTTGCAGTTTTTTGATCAGAAGTCCCAAAATTTCTACAGCAATGGGATTATGTCATTAACTACAAAATGGCTATATATATATATATATATATATATATATATATATATACATATATATATATATATATATATGTATATGTATGTATGTATGTATAATAATTAAATGTATATAAAATATGAAAAAAATTTCCCTCCGACCCTATATATTAATAAAGCATGTAACAATCAATTACTGAATAAATATAAGGTGAAAGCTAATCTGCACACTATTGAGTGAAAGAAACATACTAACATGAAATAATTTTAGAAATAATAAAATATATATTACCCTAATACATAATATTATTTTTGTTTTTTAGATTCTTTGAGTAATAATTTTTATTTAGTATAAAGTATTTGAACGTTTATTTAAAGTTGCAATAAACCTAAGATCAGTTTAGACATAAAAGACAGGGAATGAAAACTATAAAAACTCCTTTTGGGCATACTTTTTTTTTGTTGCCATAGTTAAATTTATCATATTGATGCTCAAGCACTACCATGACATAAATATTTATCAACAGTCTAATAGTTTTAATGCATTTTTAAAGTATCAGTTAATTCTATTATTTCTTTAAGAATATTCTTAAGACTTCTTAAACAACCTTCCTTTATAGAATTAACAACTTTTAATAGTCAAATATATGTACAGATTCTCAACTATAATCTAACTCATACCTATGCATGCTGACTTATATACTCAAGCACAACTCCACATAAAAATCTTCACAAACTCACACTCAAACTCAACTCTCAATCTTCACATGTTTACAATAGTACAAAAAAACTCGATAAACTGGAGGGAGTACAAATTAAGAATATTTTTGCATTTAGAAAATATTGTTAATAAAAATAATGTTGTCAAGTCGCTTTTGAATTTTTTTAAATTGATATTCATATTGTATAAATAATTAAACAAATTTTACTTTGATTTTAATTTGAATGTTTGTGTTTTTTCAAGTCAGAGGAGAAAAAAATACTATCCATGTGCTGCAAATATAGACAAATCTGGATTCAGAATTGGCGGCAGCTATTCCTCTTATGACTATATAATGTAGCAAATCGAGACTTAAAACTATACAAACATAACTTTTTCAAATCTACTTAAAGGCCAGTTTTTAGGGTTCCAAGCCAAAATGCCAAAGATTGAACCCTTATGATTTTGTTATGTCCGTCCGTCCGTATGTCACAGTCATTATATTCAAAAACTACAAGACATATATTGTTGAAATTTATGGTTGTTGTACTTAGTCTGGTAGTTAACCTACAAAAATAAATATTTCTATATATATAAATATTTTTTAGAGGTTCACTCCATATTACATGTATGGAGTAGAAATTTTTTTTTCAGCAAACATCAACGGGTGGCACATATTTTGACTGTCCTTTTAAAAACACTAAGGTATTTAAGCTATTTACTTGAATAATTTCGGAAATAATTGCTCCGAAAGTACTAAAAATTGCCCTTCCCTTCCCCTTTATTTTCTAAACAGTATGTCCCAAAAATATGAAAAAACAAATAACGAAGATAACGTTTAATAAATGCCTTCAAATAAATTTATTTAGAAGATGGTCGGATATACCGTTTTTGATTTATTGACAAAAAACTGAATGTTTCAACAAAAAAGTGCCATGAAAATACTTTTTTTGGCTGGTGCACTTTAGTTTACACTAGTTTAATAGTAATGGTTGACATATCAACTTGTTTTTGTAATTATAGGCGATCAAAGTGCTTAAAACTATTCTGTGTTTTAAACCTGGAAATAGTGTAACAACTGTAGTGCATTTCTTTATAATAATGGCTTCAGAACTCTATAATAAACATGGTCCAACATGTTCTTGGCCAGATTTTTTATTCTCTATTGTTTGTTTATTTCTTGTAATTTATTTTCGTTATAATTAAGGAATAGCTAATTAGACAACCATTTTTAATAGGAAACTATTTGCTGTGATTCTAAAGGTAATAAAAAAGAAAAGTCTCGGTACATAAAAGTATTACAGGTGTGTTGTGCCATATACATACAACGAACATCCCATGTCCTTGGATTTTTTTTAATACTAAAAAGAATGTCTTTTAAAAATATTATCATATAAGTGCAATATGAATAACAAAGGGGCATTTTAAGTCAAATTCCTTGACTATGACATGAAAATAAAGCACTACCTCAAATGCTTCGCGTTATGAAGCGTGCAAAATTTTTACTCGATTTTTTTTTACTTATCATCTTTCTAGATTTAACAAAGGAAATAGAAATTCATGTATTTATTCGAAATAGTTTTTCATTTCATAAAACAGACGTATGTGTTGTTCAGTTACAGGAGACGTCGACCGACGTGGCGGTAGCAAACTAGGCGCCGGACGCGCGCCGCCGCCGCCCGCCGCGCCCACCGCGCCCTATTTATTACACACGTTTCCCCACTCCGTTGTGGTCCACCTCGAACTAAGTTCGATCGTATCGTCTCCAGCGAGCATTTCGATTTATGTTTTGATCGTGTCGACCCTCCCACGGCGAAATGATAGAATAGTCTAAGTTTAGTGTGCTTTGCTTTGTAAAATTAAGATTTTTATATGATTTATTCACTAGGAAGGAATTTATAAGTTTATTATTATATACCGAATGGAATGTTACATATTCAGTAACGGTGCGATAAGTTGGTGCCATTATTACAGTGCTATTTGTTTGGAGCTTTGTCACTTTCGACAGTTTGTCAATCATCGGAGAGATCCTTGAATCTAAATTCACTTACAAATTGTTTCTTCATTATTTTATGAGGAAAATTAATAAGTAGATTTTTATCTCAAACGACAAACGTTTCTATCACTATGATCGGGCAGCTGCATCATCGTAATTATCTATGGGACTGAAAGTAATATAAGATATCTACCTACATGTATGTTAATCTTGTATAGGTTTATGTATCTTCCACAATTGTGGGTTATATCGTGGAAAAATAAAGAATATGGCGTTGCTAAGCCTGATTCGAAGTAAAACTTAAATGTATACCGATCAACGATTATATTAAAATCAACTTAAAGTTGCTAAACAACAGTTGTGTATATACAAAAATATCAAATTTTCATGAAAATTACATATTGATTTAACTGTTGAATGTATTATTTTGTATCCAATATTGAGATTTGGAATTTCCCTGTAAATTGTTAGGTATGGATATGAAATATATTTGAATTACATTATTGTCTCATTAGTATGTTAATTTTGTGCTAAGATTATAATAAGCACTATGTACTCTTTCCTAATATTAAGTTTGTAAATTGAAGCCTTTGAACTGATCGGCTCTCTACCAACACGGGAGAGGCCCGTTTCGATACTCAATTAGACGATAACATTGCGCCAAATTATCCGAAGAAATTTCATTATTGGCCAACTTTTTTGACTCATACGAGACTTTCCATTACTATACGATTTTTATGCATATACATATATATTAATCTCTAGATATGTAGACGGTGTAACACAGTAGTGAAGTTAGTAGTTGTGCTACGATGACTGTATGTACTTGTAACGTTTCAACCTTGAGTATTATAAGATTTTATACTATAATTATATACAATTTGTGACGATTTTCAATCTACAGTCCAGGATGTATCGATATATCGTTTCATAATCGTTTTTGTAATTTTATACATTTTTAAAAGTAGCACATTTTTGTATAATCGGAAAATTATTCCATAAACAGAGAAAATTATTTGTGAATGAGACATTCCATATCGGGTGCTCTGCGCCGACACCGAACGTATTCCTGTCTGTTCCATGTAGTATAGTTGTCCATTTGCATTTTATTAATTTAATTGTAACAGATGAATTCAAGGATTTACATTGTTTATGTTACTCGTACAGGGTCTTCGGAATTTATATTATGACAATTATATAATATAATATTCCTTATATGAATTACATGTTGATGTGTGAATGTCTCTTACCAATAAATTTAAAATATAAATATCGTTGTTTTATTTTTATTCAGTAACAGAACCCTTAAAATAATAACAGCATTAGTCTAGAAAGGTGATGCAATTGATTTGCATTTTGGCTAGGCGGCAATTCCATTTTTACATTGTGATTGGGTTGAACATAAGTTCAAAATTTAGGTTTTACAGTTGAGAATAGTGTTTTTGAATACCATGTTGAAAAAAACGAGATCATATTGTTTATTTAGAAAACTCTGTAATCCTTTATATGTGATAAATATATTATAATTGTTTCGTAGATCAATTGATAGATAAAGATAGATAATCTGTATTACATACATTGTCTGCAGCTCATTTATATAGTTTTTGTGATTTAATTATGAGGTTACTATAGTTTGCAATGAATGTTATAATAGGAGGGTCAAAGACTTATGAAATATTGACACCTTGCTATCTTATATGCGATATATAAATCGTATAAATCATTATTCATGTAAATTACTAACTGGTTGTCTAAAGAAAATGATTATGACAGGTTTATTATGTGGACACTACTCACGCTATTAATATAGGATTTTGTCATTGGTCTGAGAGCATGGTAGTGCTTCAACCAAGTAAGCCAAAAAAGCAGAGCACCACTTACCTTTCCTCGAAGCGTTTCGTCGCATTTTCAAATCTTCAGTCTTTATAATAAATACTAGAGCATCCAAATTCTCAGGGTGACATACAGTTAGCAGACTTATACATTAATTTTATTTTTCCAGCTCTTATTCTTTAGGTTTTATTAATTTCTGAAATACGTTGATTTTACCACTGGCATATCAAAATCTCTTAGATACTTCATGAAGTATATACTTACAAAGCTAACATTTGGTATGCAAATTGATTACACACAACCGACAAAAAAATCTAATTCACCCTCTCACCCTCTAAAAGGAGTTACTGGTCTGTGTATAAAACTAGCATATTTCCTGAAGTTCTCAAAAGGTGAAATTTGGTATGCAGACTAGGACTATCACACAAACAATAAGAAATCTAACTTTCACCCTCCAAACCCCCATAAAGGAGCGAGCAAGTCTGTATATTCTTGTATATACCTAGATATTTTCATTTATTCTAAAAACTAGATCTTACAAAAAGGAATTAAATTTCACCAAAAGCATTTCATGTAAAGTTAATTGCCAAGACTCGCAACCTCTTAATCGTTTCACTATTAAAAGTTATCAGATATTACGAAGAGCCAAACCTCTCTACAAACCCTTTATATATACACATACAAATTTTTTACCTATTATTGATTTTTCAACTTTCGATGTCAGATGTTTAAAGTCACTTGACATGATTTGTTTTCTTCCATTTAACAAAATACTTTAATATGCACATCTAACTAAATTAACATCGACAGCAACATCTAACTAGATTAAGAATGAAATCATTTTAATACTTCTCTATGGAGGAAATATGTATATATATACATCTCTATGATATACACTGGTTGCATTATAAAATATTAGCATCTGTGTTTTTGATCATATGCTCAAAATATTGCCTGTAGATAGCAACATCATTTATTCACTAGTAATTCTTGTATATTATATATATCTACAACCCATGGAAAATAATTCTTTTAACATATATTTTTTTACGAAAATAAGTGATAGTACTAAAAAGGAATTAGTATAAACATATGACTAATTATGTATAAAATGATACCAAATTCACATACATGAACTTTGTAATTTTTGCTCTAAAAATACATACTATGATAAAAAAAAACTAATGATCTAGGAGAAAAACAATCACTGTTAAGCTTTTTTTTATTCATGATTCTAACAACGTCACGGAACGCCTGACACGTGAAACATCGAAACTATCCTAAAAAGAAAATATGCACGAAAGGATGGATAATCAAATGAAATTAATATGGCATAATCAGAAAATATGCCATTATTAAAAACAAAATATTGAGATTAAAATAATATGTTTATAAAATATATAACAGTTTAATAACAAAATAAATATTATAAAACTCTCAAAAAATTAGATGGCTCAACTCTTTCATATAGTTATTTTTTAATAGTAATATTTGGTGTTGCCTCTGACGGTATTACTGTAACAATTCGAAGCTGAAATGAACTTAAGTATGGAAGGTAGTCGCGGAGTTAGAAACGTATAGCGACGCATCGGCATGCTAACATCCGGTCTGACAATGTATTAGATGTGAAACATTATAACATATATATATTTTTTTTGTAATACGAATAACTAACCTATTATTGATTTTACAATAGGTACATAGAGATATCAGAATAAAAACATTGTTTTCAAACCATTTGCAATAATATGTTTTCTTATCCCCCTCGACGAACGAAGTCTATTTTCGTCGATCGCAAACATTTTCTATATATTCATATTCATCTATGGCAAACATGATCCAAATGATCGTACGAAACAAACGTTGGCGCCGCGATGACAAGTGCTATATATTCATCTATGGAAAAGTGGCGGATATGGTGGCCTTTCTATATAATCATATCTATGATGGTGACCCAGCTGAAGTCTGACGACAATACGGACGACAGTAGCGCTATCTAGTATCCAGTAGCGGAATATCAGCAATGTCTCTACGATATGAATTACAATAATGTTACAGTGCTAATGTTATATAATAAAGATTTTTTTTATATTTTTTTGTTTGTTAAAAAATCGTAATCCTATGCTTACTTAGCTTTTTTTTTTAATATAGTATTATATTATAACTGGCGAATCAAAAGGGTTTTTAAACAAAATCATAAATTTCCTTTACAATATAAAAATAGAAAATGTTATTAAAAATTAATTTAAGAATATTGAATAATATATTTTTCTAATTTAAAAAAGTATCAATTGTAATGTACATTAAATAGTTCCTAATACATATCGATAATAATATATAAATAATACCATATATGAAAAATGAAGTTTGAATTTTCGTGCTTGCGATTCTTTACGCTGCAGTTGCTTTTGTAGCACGTGATCGCGCCACGCATCATTCATTGCTCTCCTTGTTTGTATTAGAAATCAATAATACAGCTTAAAAATCGTAAATTATATACAACTGATTACTTGTACATTGGTAAATAACAATTAAAATATTTTACTACAAAGAATAAAATATGGCCTATATTACTTGGGGATAGTGTATCTTTTAATGAATATAAGAATTCTGAAAATCAATGTTGTAGTTCAGTTCAATATTATAAATACCTATAGATATATAAGACATGCACGAATTAGAATGTGACGTTGTTTCAAAATTTCGAAAGGATCTTTTGGGCTGACAGCTGAATAGTTGCCTCACTCTCATATAATACAGATGTGAAATAACAGCTTTCACTATTTTATTTAGTCCAGTGAATAAGAGTTCCGGTGGCCCACTCCCTCCTCCATTACCTCAATCCACCGCTATTAATCTGTCTTTATCAACATTATATTTCTACCCAAGTGGTCAGAAACGCACTGGTGACTTTTCTAGGGATGCGAATGTCCATGGGCGGTGGTAACTACTTACTTGTTTATTTGGTTAGCAAACTTGTTTGCACCTAGACAATGATATAAATAAAAAAAGAAAAGAATCACTAGTGAAATATCGGACTCTAATATTTTGAACAAAAGGACATTGATTTTTTTGTTTAAACAGATTTATGATTATAATTGTTAAAAATATCAATTCAGAAAGAAATTATCAAAAAAATGTTAAAAGTGCTTAATGATGTAGACATTCCACGGTCGCAACGACAACGTTCGTGTATAAATAATCTTTCTCGAGGGATATTAAACAAACTCATATACATAATGTACTATTTAAAAAATAATACTAAAACCTAAAATGACTTAAGATTAATTATGGGAAAAATGGAAACTGGTAATTTTACAGTAGGATTTAGTAGTCTTTGAAATGATGTTATAATGAAAAATGTCAAACGTTGGCCACATTGATTTTTGGTACAATGTTGCCGCATAAATTATTTTTGCTATTAAAACTGGTGATTCAGATCAGGTTTTCTTTCTGGCAGCTAATGGATTTTTTAGTGGGCGTCGAAAACAAAGAAAAATTATTATTACCAAATGAAAATATTGCACTCTGTAACTTATTGATGATAATAATTTACGATTGTTAAGTTACTGAGCAATATTGGTGTACACATTAAAAATTGAGCGAAATTTAAAATTACCTAAGTACTGCAAAATTATTTGACTAATAACAATACATTTTGTTAAAATTTAAGTTACTCAGAAAATGCCACATTTTAAAAATAATATTTGTATGTAACAATAAATTTTAAATATTAGACTAAGAAAAATTACTTAAGCCATTTGGTTTTGATGTCGTAAATTTAGATCAAAACGAATATTAATTTTCTATTATTTTTTTAATAAAATTAAGTGGTTTCATATAATACGTTATAAAATTTGGTGGTTTTCTTATGGTTTAAAGTAATTAAAGTCTCCAACTAGTGGGTTTGAACATATTTTGGTGGCAACACTGTTTGGTAACAAAATTAGCAAAGGATAATGGATTTATTATTGAATACAAATAGTACAGAAGAATACAAAGCGGTAATGACAAAATATTATTTTCGTATAGGCTTATCTTCTAATCCCTATTTATGAACTATTTACACACCTACGTATTTACATAAGTTTTTAACAATACAGCTGCATACTTATACCACTGACATTGTATTTAGTGATAACATGAATTTAAAATTTTCATAAAATAGCAAAAGACTAAATTTTGTAAAATGTAAGAATGTAATTTATTGTCTTCTATTTCCGTAACTTAGCAAAACTAATGCATTTTTGTATTTTATAAAACTGAGTATGAGACCAAGAACAAAAGTACACAAACTGATTAGCTTTCGTAGTAATAATAAAAACAATAAAAAAAAGTAATACGAATCGTTCTTTTTTGGGTAATGCAAAAACTGTAGAAGCGAGACTAAAAATTATTTCTTGTTCAGATGACAATTTAATTTTAATTATTAAAATGAAATTATCATCAATCATTGTCAATGATTACTGCAATTATTAATATTATGTAAATGAATTAATTTCACATGTTCCAAAATAAACAATTCTATAACAAAAAAAAAAATATAGAAATAAACACTATGCTAACCAAATACATCAAATAAACAAGTAGTGATTGTTTATATATTGATGTGAGTGAATTTGGCTCTGTATGTATTGTTGAAGAAAAATGGAAATGATATCTTTTAGTAGGTATATGAAGTGTTTTTTTTTGTGAAAATGTTTTGCAATTGAGATTATGTGAAATGTTCTTTTTATTTCATAAAATTTTAATATTGAAACAATGCTTTTTAGTTTAATGATTATTATGTGATCTTACTTTAGGATTAGAAATATATTTTTTATTGTATGAAATCCTTTTATTAATTTATTTTTTAATGTAAACGAGTCTTTAAATTGAAACAGTATTATGTGACTAATAGCATCAGTAGCAAGTAGTAGCGAACAAATAGAAACAGAAAAATCTTTTTGTGAAAAAAATTTGGAACTGAAATAGTTGCTTGCATTTTTATAAATATAAAACGTTTCAAATGATTAAATCTTTTGTAATGTGTTAAGATATGTATTTATTTTGCATTTAAAAGCAAGGTATGATAACAAAAAGTGAAAATAATATCAAAAATTGCAATTAATTGAAAATTTTCAAAGATTTTTGTTCTATCTTACTTGCAAAACGGCATTATTACACAATGACATTAAGGCTATTTAAGAATTCTTTTTTACTGATGAACAATTAAAATATTCATAGTTTGCTTAGGAACCACTCATAAATTACATTATATGTCGAGGGGGGATCAATAGTGTGACGAGGAGAATGAGTCATCAGCGTTGTGAACTCTCAAATAATATAAAGTATTAAAACGAAAACTTCAAAAGTAATAAAGTAATAAAAACTGCAAAATATTGACAACTCTATAGATCATTATAAACTTGGGCAGCAATGTAAAATCACATTTGCTATACCTACGGGCTGCCTAAGGACTCTTGTTGCCTATCTTTTCCATAATATATAATACTACATAAAAATAACATAATAAGTCAATACTAACTTTAATCTTTTACAAAAGCCATTTTTAATATTTTCTAAAGTATTATAAATGTGATCGTATGTCTGTTTTCATATTTTGATACAATGCTTCACGTTTTGTATTCATATTTATAAATGCAGGTGTTAAGTTTGGATATCTTTTATTAACTTTTTGTTCATCTCTTTCATTTCATTTCACAGAATTTTTTTACTTTAAATGTTAGAAACTCCAAAACAACTAATTAATACAATAGGTTTTGGAAGTCAATATTCATTTAATTTTAATAATGCTGTTTTAGTTTAATAATTTTTATATTTCAAATTACAAAATATTTGACGTCCGCCAAGCAAGGATATGGGAGATCACATAAATGTGTCCATCTGTGATAAGGATGGGTGGGCTCCATAATTTGTGTGATGTAATTCATGAATGGCCATTTATTTTTTGTTAGCTATAAAAAAAAAATCGCATATGCTCTTCAGTAAGAAACAATTTATTAACCTATTGCTTATTGAATTTCATATATCTCTGTTCAAATACTATTGTAATAGCACTTGGAAAATTCATCAGTCCATTAAAAAACTGGACAAGTGTGAGTTCAAGTCATATAAAGAGAGTTTCATATGTTAGATATTTATAATGTCTCTTTTAAATCTGCCCCAAATTTGTTTGTGGTAACTAATAAAGTGTGTATGGTATCAGATTGTAAAGGAAAATTGCTGAATATACTGTCTATTTTTGAATTCCGCCTTGTCATATATTCTTGAATATGTGGACTAAGGCTGAATGATAGAAGGTATTCTGATATATCATTGTTTAATTTGTCGCTAAAATTAATATTTACTGGAATAATACAAAGTTCACTATAAACTGATACTCATTAATATATATATATGTACATACTTAGTGAGTGTCAATTTGTACTGGATATTGAAACAAAGAGAATCGAAATTCACTGTAAACTGATATGCACTAAATAAACACTCATGTGCTTAATTAGTGCTAGTTGATATTTGATATTCAAGGTTTGGCAGTAAATTACTAACCCCTCACACTTAAAATTCATTTACCTGTGTTACACGTCCATATTTAGGTGATGAAAATACATATATGTACCAAACATCAACTTAATTGGTTTAGTAGATTCATATCAATTGGCTGTGTCAGACATATAAGTGATCCTATAATGGTTCCTTTTTTTTCATTTGGATGTTACGATATGCCAAAAAGTATTTATAAACAGAAGAAAGAAATCTATAACACAGATTATAGTTTAAAAATATATCAATTTTGAAATTGTCAGTGCACATTACTATATATTATGCATATAATGAAAGTTGAATTTCAGTTGCTGAGAAAATTCCTAGATGACCTGGTGAATCTTGAAAGAACAGACACATACACAACTCATAAGAATATTGCAGATAAAGATAAGGCAAATATAGAAGAATTCCTCATTGAATTTGATTTTGATTGTGAAAGAATTGATTCAGAATTAACTAAGAAAGGTTGGGAAAGAAGTAAAATTGATTATTTCTTAGAAGAAATAGTAAGTAGGAAGAAGCAGCTAATTATATCTTGTATTGCAAAATATAACAGTACTTATGGAAAATCTTTGGTTAATTTTAATTGGAGTTTAAAATATATTTTTGGAACTAGTGCATTGAAACAAATGAAGTATCCCATCGTCCAGTTAATACTTAATACTGTGGAATCAAAAAATATTGGTAATATATCTGTCTACGAATTTGATAAAAATATTTTGTTAAAAATAATACATGCCTTGGAGTGTATTGAATAAAATTGAGTGTCTACATTTTCTTGTGTTTTTTTCAGTATGATCCCATAATACTTAGTACACATTTTGAACTCACTTTTGAATTGTGAAATGCTTATTTGTTAATTTACTGTCATTGTTCAATCCACATAATACCTCAGTACCTGGACAACTGATGCCATGGGAATATAAATAACTTCACTCGGAAAAAGTTGCATATGTCCATTTCCAACAATATTAAATTGCAAAATTTACGCCTGTATTTTTATTATTTAACGCTATCTTTCGTTTACATCATATATTGCCATTTGTTGTCGAGACCTAGAAGTTTTTACGCCATTTTCCCTTTTTAAAATCCTGTCTTTCTTCCTACGACTGCGCGTACGCGCCGACGAGACTTCGAGAAAACGCGGTCCATTGCGGGATTCATAACATAGCTAACAGCGGAAGTGAAAGTGAACCCTTCGCGGGCCACTGACCGATGGAGGTTCGCGCACTGGGCCGTTTGGGATGAACGCCGGCTATCCCAGGTGGTCCGGCCAAACTGTCGAGTACGCCTTGCTGTTTGATTATGTACAGTTTGTTGATGCAAAGTGATAGGATTAAGTTTACTGCGGGATTGAAAAGGGTCTATTTTCATAATTTTCGCGGGTTTTCTTTATATTTCAATCGTGAAATCGTAGTATTTTTCTTTCCGGTTTGGGAGGTAATTTGATTATACTATGAATTCCTCGACTTTGAAGTAAATCACGAGGTTTATTAAGGGGACTTGCAAGCGATTATCGTAACGTACTTGAACGAGCAATGTAAATTGTGCGATCGTCGGCCAAACGCTCAGCGGCCAAGATCAAAACTTATTTATTTCGACAATATTATCTTTTATAACTTAATTTACACAAAGCGGGCGGTATATTTCATTTAATATAGGGTGAGCATATGCATTAGGTCGGGGAAAAAGTTTTTCATAATGTATAAGTAAAAAGTAGCAATAAAATTTCTTTGCTTGTGCTGTTTATATCTGGCTACTTTTTATACCATTAAACAGAGAACATTTTTTAAAAAGAAAAATGAAAAGTAAAGACGGTATCCCGCCATTTGTCTTTCTATCCACCAAAGTGTGTGAATATACCTATCGTAGAAATTCGATACATTTGGAAGTTTTATTACAAAGAAGGAAAAAATGCGAAAAAAGCAGGGAAAAAATTGTGACGTTTATGGGCGTAATGCAGTGCCGGCAAGCGTAGCACAACACCAATGGCGATCATAGGAATTTGAGCCAAGGTAGGCAATCAACAGCTAAATCCTATAAAAAGTTCAGCTATTACTTGCTAAGTATATAACATATTTTTGGACTTTCGTTTTCTTTTAGGCTGGCCACAAGTGCTCACATTGTTATCACATTATAAATGCCTAAAAGATTTGATCTCGAAATTTTCTGCGATTATTTTAAACTTATTAATCTACTGCACCCAGCAAGCTATTTCAAAAGGTTTTTTTTTGTATAATGTTTCGTAAAGGATATCTGTTTTTGCGAAAATATTATCAAAAACATCCAAAAAAAGATAAATTGCTTTAAAATATTCAACAATGATGTGAACTTGAATCAATGTATCACCGTTCTATATTTACGATAGGCGAATCGTAAAACCAATGTGTTTCGACGACGCGTGGTATTTTGGCGAATTGGCCGTAATGACCTAATCGGTTTGTACTACCATGAATAAAATTACGTTATGCTTTTAATAGTATTGAAAAATCGCTGTTTGTCGGTGCGTTGACAACATTTAGAAAGAATCTATTATATACAATTTAACATGAGCAGAACATGAAGCAAAGAGTTAATGGACAACGTTTTTTAATTTTAGCTTAGTCACTGTTTTGTTCAGAAGACAACTGCAGCGCCATCATATGTTTGAGCTATTATTTCAAGCAGTCATATTCTCAGAGGACACGCAAAAGTGCTGAACTCAGTAAAATACTTGTGAGATCCAAATTTATTACCTCGTATTTTATAAATCAGTCGACTATTTTGAAATCTACATAACATCGCCATACAACTACGAACCGTTCCCTTCCGCTGATATCCGACGTTTCATCAATAATAATCGCCGTAAAATCAGTATCGTGTATTTGTTTTTTAATTTTGTTCTATATCATACAGGCAGTACTAGAAATTAAATAACTTTGAACTCTACTGCATAAGGCCGTAAAAGCCTTAAATGAGTGGATCTTTGTAAATGACTCGAAAATACCATCATACGTCGATAATAAATCTACCATTTCTAAATAATTTTCTTTATTTAACGAAGAGATTGTTTCGTCATGTTCTTGAACAGATAATTCTTTTTTATCCAAAAAACATACTATACCAATTATAATATTTGATGAAAAATATTACGATTTATATCGTAACAAAATTTTTGAATTGTGATTTTGAATATCCAATTTATATTTACTGCATAAACTTATTTCGATGCGAGTTTTACCAAAAGTATGTAATTTTAAGCACGACTCAAGTGCTTTTCTGACTAGTCGTGTTTCTTAACGGCCTTTGTCAAGTTATGCAAATCAACTTATCCGTGATTAGTCTAAACCGATTTCGTAGTTGCCAATAAAATATATGGAAAACAAAGCAATCTATTTTTGTGTTTGCTCACAGTAAGCCACCTAAACATTTCAAAATATTTACTATTAAATTTTCTTTAATGTCATTGATGTTCATATTTTTTTTTTGTGTAATGAAATCATTTGACAATGTACGAAGATAGGCAAAAGGTTTTTGCCTTATCTCTATTTTCACCAGTACACAATACTGGTTCAAGCGTTTTCAGTCACGTAATTTTAATGTCAAAGATGAATCTCACTCTGGTCGACTTGTTACCGATAAAGTCGATGCCATTTTGGAAACAGTAGAGCAAGATCAGCATATTAGTTTTTACGACATAGATGAAGAGCTAGGGATTGACTACAAAACAGTTTTGATATTTTTGAAAACAGCTGGATATACAAAAAAACTTGATACTTGAGTCCCACACGAGCTAATTGAAAGAAATCTAATTAATCTGTACTCATTTCCGATTCTCTATTGAAACGTCATGAAACCGAAGCGTTTTTGAAAAGATTGATGGCTGGTGATGAAAAATGGATTACCTACGACAAGGACGTGCGAAAAAGATCATGGTAAAAAGGCAAGCAAGTTCCACGAACTATTGAGAAATCAGGATTGGAAGGGCATTATTCATTAAGAGCTTTAACCCCCGAGAAAAATCATTAATTCGGTATTTTACTGCCAATAGCTGATGAGACTCAAACAAGATATAGAGAAAAAACGTCAAGGATGTAGTTTTTTACCATAATAAAGGCAGACTTTATTTTTAGCCACTTAGTAAATATTGAGAGAGCTTGGTCGGGAAGTGTTAATGCATCCACCCTATATAGCCCTGTCCTTGCACCTTCAGATTTTTACATGTTTCGGTCTCTTTTAGGTAGTCTTCTTCTAGTGTTAGTTCAACATCATTATGTCACTACCTCAAAACAGGGCCAGACCGTGAGTTAAGGGGGCCCTGGGTTAATACTATTTAGGGGCCCACCTATTTTTTCGCATATCATCTATTTTTGACTGACTTGACTTAGCTGGGGGCCCCTTGAATCCACGGGACCCTGGGCTGAAGCCCAAAAAGTCATATGGTAGATCCGGCCCTGCTAAAAAATGTCATATATATTTTATATTATTTTATTATAAAATATACATAAAATATGATGAAAAGTTACCTTGAATATTGTATATAAAATATCACAAAACTTTTCCCCCAACCCAATATTTAGGTTACTCTTCAATCCTGTGTTCCTGTCGTAAGTCATTGTGATGCTTTCGTGACTGACTTCACAGCGCCAAAGTTTCGTGCGTCTATTGTATTCTATCAAAATATATCGCGGGCAATAAAATATCAGATCTTTTAAATAGGTAGTTCTTATTAGTTTACAGTATTTTATTTTTATTATGAAGTAGTTCATAGTTGGTTTTCACATTTTGGTATTTTTCATATAAACCCGGCGTATGAAAATCATAGGAGTAAAATCAAACTTGACGTTACGTTACGTTATGTTCAGGTCAATCTCATCGGTATAGTGCGTTCTTGCGCATCTCCTAGCAGCATATGTAAAGTATAGCGCCCACATAACTACATCAGTACATACCTTATTCATTTAATGTTAATAAATAACAACTGTCAACTTCCGAAGTTTTGATCTCAAATTATAAATTTTTCTGGTAGATCACTGGAAACAATTAGATATGATACTACTATTGATGCGATGTTTTCGCGATTTATCATACATATATCTTCCGATGTCAATGTATAATATTTTAGTAACAACAAACCAATTGTCTCGGTATTCAACGATATCGATATTGTTTCAGGAATAAATACAACGCATGATGATGTGAATGGCGAATAAAATCAAACTTACTAAAAACTTTATTACATAAAATTATTATTGTTTATGTTTTCATGAATTTGTTATGTATTTTAACGAATTCATTGTATAATTAATATAAATAAATGTATCGCATGCTTTAAGTAATATAAAAAATGCATTAATTTACCCTCATTCACAAATCATTTAACACGACTTAACTGTGCTTTCGACCTGGCTATTCGATCTACCTTCGTGTCCGCATTGGGGCCGATTGTTCCAAGCAGCAGTAAAAATCTGATAAAACATTTATGGCGGGTAATGGGGGAGAAGCTAACCTTTGAAGAGCTCTCCAGTTTTTTTTTTTAGTAAAATCGAGGCAGTATTAAATTTGCGGCCGCTATGTCCTCTTTCGAATGATCCCAATTACCTAACGGTGTTGATTCCTGGTGGTTTTCTGATTGGCCAGCTATTAAGTATGGTTCTGGTATATCCGTATACCAATATGTCAATCTCGCAGTTGTCACGTTTTCAACGGTTGCAGCAAATCATATAGAACATTTGGAAGCGGTTCTAGTCCGAATATTCGCATATACTGTAACAGCGGTAGGTATACGTGGACGGAATTAGCGTCTCCCCATCTCCCCCGAATTGGAGATTTAGTCTTAAAAAAGCAGGACAACGTTTCTACCGTCCAGTGGCAAAGCGGGTAAATTTTAAAATTGTACCCTAGACGGGATGATATGCGGACATCTACCACTGTTTTGCATGGTGCGGTTACCAGCCTTGCACGTTTATGGATTCAGTAAGCAGTAACATGCTTACGGTGGAAGGATGTTTATGTCATTTTATCTCTTTAAAATCTTAATCTATTTTCCTATGACATAACAGATGGACTGCGGGATGAAATGAGAAACGTTATATTTAACGTAGGGCGAGCTAAGCGGGCGGGTCGATGCGCGAACGCGCAGACGAGAATACAAGAAAAGGCGTGTTGTTGAAGGATTCATAGTGTAGCTAATAGTGGAAGAGTAAGTGAACTTTTCGTAGAAATGGACGAATAAGGTTTGCGCTCTGGACTTTTGTGACAACGGGTCAGCGAAAGCCTCGCACAGACTGCCCCTTGCCGTCCGGGCGGGCACAAAAAGCATTATAAGAATACATTATCTAAAAATCGTAGGTGAAGGTGCAGGAAAGCAAGCACTTTTTTTTTCAAGGAAGACAAACATAAATATAGATAAGCTTAATAGCTCTAACGTGCGAAGGGCCTACAGGTCCCAAGTCGCGTATGCATCGAGTGCGCAATTTGTCTAAAGCACGGTTGTGTGTGACGCATAAAAAAATCATTTTAATTTCCAGGTTATGCTATAAATTTATACGAAATTGAATCGTATGCTCCAAGAAATAAGGCAGCAAAATATTATATCTTATTCGTCACTTAGAAAATTTACAGTTAATTTTTAAATTCAGTATAATAGCGTCGGACGCTTAGTGAGTGAAATATCGCTTTTACGGTGCTATGTTGTCCTTTGTTTTATATTAAAAACCATGGATAAACCAAGGAAATAGTAATTATTTCGTATTTATATATATACCAAAATACGTAGAAACGTTTGGAGTATCATATAAATGCATAGTTTATTGTGTTTCTCGAAAAGGCTTATATACAAAATAAGTAGAAACTTTCGTCCTTTGTTGTATGAAATAATGGCCATTGTTCGATGTTAGGTATACATTTTTCATATTATTTTTATATATTATTTCATTTCAATAATTTGTAATGTTAGATTAGACTATTAGCTTTTGTTTTGGTGCATTTATTATGAATGTGTGTACAAAAAAAGCCGTTAACCGGCGTCGTTTACTATCGGGACGCGGGGGAAGGATTTCAATCGTCGAGCTACGGTACTGTCACGCTAAAAATTAAAAAAAAATCTAAAACAAAAACTCAAGTTTTTTAAAATGAATATCTCATGCTCCGCTTATGAGGCGTGCAATTAGATATTTTAATTTGCCACACTGCATAATATAATTTAACTGTGACATCTAGTAGTTAAATACTGTAGCTAATGTTCTATGTCCTGTGAAAATTACTCGTACTTTTCGTAGTTTCAATAATATTAATTAGATGGCGCTGAAATAAAGATATCAAGGAATTATAATTTTTTTTCTATTTTATTAAAATTAAATTAACTGAATGTGTGATGCATTAATACAATTGCAATAAAGAAATATAATAACCTTCACTTACACTTTGGTAACATAAACAATGTACTATTATCATATGATGATTCAAATAAATTAGTTTTTTGTAAATTAAAATTAAACGACAGTACTTAGAACGATAATATTAACTAGGAATCAGCACAGCGTATAACTTTATATAATAAAAAAAAATATTCCGGTAAGATACATTTTTCGACCAATTTCTCTGCCACATACATGGATCCATAAACAGACTGACGGAGGTCCAACAATGATTGATTTTAATATTATTATTTACTATATTAAACAAAATAATTATTTATAAAATATACCATATGTGCTAGACAGATTATTTAACTTGATATTAGTGCACTCATATTACCCTGTAAGTGTTATATTAGTAAAAAAAAAAGTCATTTAAGTTTCGAAAGATTGGGTTTTTTGAGATGTCGAGAGTAGAGCACCACCTCAACGCTCTGCTTGTGAGGCGTACAAATATGTTTTACAATTTTATTTAAATTATTGAATAACTTGAATTGTTGAATTACTTGGTTATTATTATAAACTATGGAAATACGATAGAAAGGGAAAATGTTTATACTGTCTTTTTTTTTCAAATTCGATCATATTACAAGTTTATTCTTATTTCGAATACAAATGTTTACCACATTTTATGAATTTTGAAAATATATGATATTTTAATGATGAGAAAATATTTACGAGGTATTTCTCTTTTTCAACTTCGATCATATTGTAAATGTGTATATCAAAAATGCATCACATCTATATCACTATATAAAATCTATTGGTTCTGTCTGTACATTTATTTTTTTATTTAATTTTGTGATAAATAATCGTTTTATGACGCAGTGATTCACATTATACTATTTTTTTTACATTTCTGTCTGTATGTCTTTTTTATAACTCGAGAACGTCTCGGACGATGACTATAGTGTTAGTGCTAAGTGTCCCAGTGGCTAGTGGGTTCCGGGCGGTTCCTCGGTAAGCTGTGGAATTACTTAACTTACTGCTCTGTCTGTTTTCGTTTTGTTTTTGTTTTAAATATACTGCTTAACGTAACATTACTTTTGGTTAAACTAGTGTTCATAATTGTTCAGAGTTATTATAATTGCTCGATTTATTTTCAAGTAAGCTTTTATTTATTTTAAATTCTATTGCTACACGTTATGGAGGGCGCTACCTCCTGCGCCGGAGGAAGCTAAAAATATTTTTAAAAATCTCTCCCATGTGTGCGGCCTCTCGGGCATCCGAGTGGAGGCCTCCCATAGGAAAGGTGGCCCCGGGCAGTGCCACCGATGTCAACTTTACGGCCATGCAGCCGCTAATTGCAACGCAAATCCGCGTTGTGTGAAATGCCAGGTCCCACATTGGACCAGGGACTGCCCACTTACTAGAGACTCAGAGGAAAAACCCTCTTGTGTCAACTGCGGCCAAAACCACACGGCCAACTACAGAGGATGTCCAAAAGCGCCCAAATTTATTCCAAAACAGGCCTACTTTCAAAAGGCTTTCCAATACTCCCTCTGCTCCTCGTAGAGACCTAACTAACTTTCCCGCTCTACCGGCTACTAAGCCTACTCTCGTGGGTACCAAATCCCGCCCCGCCTCCGCGCCCGCAGCGCCCTCTACTAACCCGTGGACAAATGAACAACCTCCACAGCAGCCGAGAGCCGCCGCCCAGGGGCCGCAGGGGGAAGCCATCAGACGCGCTCCCCCGGCGCCATCCCCCGCGACCGCATCCGCGGGTCCTTCATCGTTTGGAGACGATATCCAAACGGTGATGGCCGTTCTCCGCGCGGTTTCGAGCTCGGAGATCGCCGAGTTCGCAAGTCAACTCCGAGCGTGCCGCAACGTCGAGGAGAAGCTACTAGTTTTAGTTAGGTACCATCACCTGACGGTACGCCTAGAGTCAATTTAAATGTCTACACCCGGGTGTAGCAGTTTTTCTCTGTTAGGTGGACGCCGCAAAACGAAGAATATAACACTTCTCTCGTTTAACGCGAACGGGTTAACCAAAAACATTCCCGAACTGACTAATTGTATGTCGGAGTACGGTGTCGACATCGCGTTAATCCAGGAAACTTTTCTAAAACCAACTAGGCCTAGAGCCTGCGCCATCGCAGGCTACGTACAGTTACGAACGGACAGGACGCACGCTAGTAGGGGGGGTACAGCCCTCTACTATAGCCGCTCGCTCCATTGCTGTCCCATTGATATTCCGCCGCTCATTAATATGGAAGCTACGGGCTGTAGACTGGCTATGACGGGTCATCGTACTCTCATCATAGTCTCCGTCTACTTACCGTCTCCACAACCGTTGCACCGGCGCGACCTTAGAGCCCTCCTTGCCCTAGGGGATGCCGTCATCCTCTTTGGCGATTTCAATTGTAAAAATCCCAGATGGGGTTGTCCCGTATTAGACTACAACGGAAATAAACTCGATCAACTTCAAGACAGACTCGAATTCGAAATAATCGCGCCCTCTACGGCGACTCACTATCCACATAACGTTACACACAGGCCGTCTACGATAGATATCGCGTTGACAAAAGGAGTCGCCCTAAATTTAAATCGCATCGAGACCTTGCAAAAACTCACATCCGACCATCGGCCAGTTCTGTTAAAAATGGGTCCACCCGACGGCGGGAGACCTAATCCCACTTGTAAAATTACCGACTGGAAAAGAGTGTCGACCGCGCTTGAGAAAATTGACACTCCGCCCCTGAACAGCATTCCTGACAATATTCGTACGACAGACGAAATCGACTCCGCCATAGGTGCTCTTACCAGCCACATCAGGACAGTGGTCAAGCGATGCGAGCGGAGGTTCCGGCATTCTCGGATCGTCGGAAGTTTCCGCCTGACATTCTTGAACTGATAAGAGCAAAGAACAAGGCACTGCGCCGCGCGAGCGCATATCCCACTCCAGAATATCGATCCAGAGCGCGAGCTCTCCAACGCGAAGTGAAAGCTCGCGTTCAGGAATTCCGAAATGAGAGTTGGAACGACCTCATGGAGGAAATTAGACCTTCGCATAAAGCGTTTTGGAGAATCACTAAAGCGCTCAAAACGGAGGGGTATACTCCTATACCCCCACTTAAAAAAACCCGACGGTTCCACTGCCCTCGACGACGCGAAGGTAGCGGAGTGCATAGCAGACTCTATCGAGACTCAATGCTCTCACGCTTCACCTCCGCACGACCCTGCTCATATCAGTCGCATCAAGGAAGAGGTTCTTCAAAAAACCTCCCTCGACCCTCGAGACGATCTGACTCCAGTCTCACTCAGCGAAGTCCAAACGCTGGTGAAATCACTGAAAACCAGAAAGGCACCGGGCCTCGATGGTATTAGCAATAAAGCAATTAAATGCTTTTCCCAACAACTGTTAAGTTTACTGGTCGCGATTTTTAACGCGTGCCTTCAAAATTGTTATTTTCCCCCCGTCTGGAAAGAGGCGGAGGTAATAGGCATCCATAAGGCAGGGAAACCTCGCGACCTCCCTGCCAGTTACAGACCGATCAGCCTCCTGAGCGGTCTGGCTAAACTGTATGAGAGAGTTCTTAAAACTCGCCTCACCGATCCCCTCCTCGGGAAAGGCCTTATCATTGATGAACAGTTCGGTTTTCGTCCCGTTCACTCCTGCCCACAGCAAGTCCTCCGCTTAGTAGAATATGCCACGGAGGGCTTTAAACGTAAAAACAAAACCGTAGCTGTCTTCTTCGACGTAGCCAAGGCCTTCGATAGGGTATGGCACGCAGGTTTGGTTTATAAATTATACTCCCTCCATGTACCTGATCGTCTCATACTCATTATTCAAAATTACTTATCGAATCGTTACTTTACATTTAGGCATGAGCGTACGCACTCGACTAGACGCTTAATCAGAGCAGGAGTTCCTCAAGGCTCCGCCCTCTCCCCCCTCCTGTACTCCGCGTACACTAATGACATACCGCGTCCGACGTCCGGCGTCCAACTCGCGCTTTTCGCCGATGATACCGCTCTCTTTTACCGTAATAGGTATAGGGACGTTGCCGCTAGCCGCTTCCAGAGGGCCATTGATGAGCTAGGTCAATGGTTCCGTCTCTGGAGGATCGAAGTAAATCCTGAAAAGTCGGCAGCTATACAATTTAAGTATAGCAAGCGTAGGAGTAAATTTGTTGTCGACTATGACACTCCCACATTAAAAATGTTGAACGCGAGAATTCCGTGGCAACGGTCTTATAAATACTTAGGTGTCACGCTCGACAGAAATCTCAACTTTCGAGATCACATCGAGCGTGTTAGAAAGACTTGCGCTTTTCTACACAGCAAGGCTCGGAGCCCTACTCGGTAGGAAAAGCAAATTATCCAGGCGCAATAAGCGCACAATCTACAAAATGTGCATTAGAACGGTGATGACGTACGCGTCCCCAGTCTTCGCTCACGCCGCTCCTAAGGCACTACATAGACTACAGATAATACAGAATAAATTCTGTAGAGTAGCCACGGACGCACATTGGTGTGTTCGTAATTCCATTCTCCATAGAGATTTGGAACTCCCCACTCTCTCTAAATACATGAAGGACGCATCGAAGCGATTTTTCGACATCGCGGGATCACATCCCAATGCGCTTCTTCGAGCGGCGGTCGACTATCAACCGCCGCCCCCCACCCACTTTATCCGTAGACCACGGAACGTACTGTTCGGTCCACCTGACGCTCTTACAGCGGCAGTTGCTAGCCTTAATGACGTCAACGATACGCATGACTGACTTAGATTAGGTCAATCCGTTAGTTAGGTTATTGACTTAAGCTCCCCCCCCACTCCACCCGCCCGGCCGCCGCAGACCGCTCCCGGCCGGGCGGGAGGAAAGGGAACCGTCCCGTGACGGTTTCCAGTGACGCCTATGCCGAGATGACACCCCTCAGGAGTCGTCCATAGAGCATGTCACGCGCCGTCGGCACTCACACGTGCCGTCCGGCCGCGCTCGGTGAAGCTATAGAAGTCGTCCGACCGGTCGCCAGACTCGTCGCCTGACTATATAGCATAGCCGACCCATTAACTTCACCTTCAGGGGGACTTTTTTAGTGGGTTTCAGCCCCACACTACCCACGTGTACGGGCGCTAGGGTGTGCGGGATATACATTTTTTACACCCTCCACGTCGCAAGTGGGAAACAAAAAAAAAATGAAAATTGATATACAACAATGAAATATAGTTAAACATGTGATAGGCTGCTGTCTGTTGTTTACTGTGTGTCTGTTTTTATAACGTAAGGACGGTTTGACCGATTATGATTAAAACTGGTATTCAGTAAGAACATTTGATTTTGTAAATGGTAAGCTATTGTTTTCCGGTTTGTCTGTCTGTGCGTTTTTATATAACTAAAAAAAAGCTTCACCGATCTTGATAAAAATTTGTGTACCAACAGTAAGAACATGTGATTGCATAAACGATAGGCTACTGTCTGTTTGTATGTATGTGTTTTTTATAACTTATGTATAGCTGTATTTTTTATTAGTGAGTTTGTCAATATAAGTCTATAAAAGCATAAAGATACAATACAGAATATTTAATTTACGTTCAATGAGACATGAGGTTCAGGGCGTATGGTTGTTTTTTATGTGACCTCTGACATATAATAGGTTCAACTTAGGTCTAAATTACCTGTTTTATCAATTGAGACATATGGTAAACATTGTAAATGATTATCATGTAATTAATGGACGCTACCCGACAATAAGTGCCAAGACAAGATATATATATTATCAAACTTAATGATGTTCACAATCTAATGTTGTACAAAGAGATCTAGGTAGGTGCTTGATTTCGAACATTGAACTGGGTTCACTTCCCACCTATATTTGTTCTTGGTCTCTCATCTGTGATGAAACCTCGGCAGTAGACAGTACAAGCAGATATGTTAGCAGAAATGTTACGGGCTGAGGCTGCCTCAGCAATGGAACAATGTGGACTTCCAAACCGCCGTCTGCGCATCCAGATATCAGACATCCACTCTTGCGGGGAGAAAAAAAAAAAGGATCCTAGAATTACCAGACACGTGCTACCGATATGATAACCGGTATACCAGATTTCACAAATCACTTTTTTGAACAACACAATCGCATCTTACCCGTTACTTAGGAGGATCCTAAGACAAAGCGCAGAATCGAAAGTCGTGACCGGATGAGGACGGAATCGAGAACGGAATTATGGTTGGAATCGAGTGTGGAATTAAAATTAGAATCAAGAGCATGTTTGAAAACGGAATAAGGTTTTATATATTTCAGTTCTATTCCAAAACGTATATGGTTCGAAACTTCAGCGTCGCTGCGTACTCAACATGTCGTGGAGTCGGCGCTGGACGATTCGGACCAAACACCGCGATCTCCAGTTCCTTCGCGAACGTCTTCATATTCAGCGTCGTCACCACCACAATTCAAACGCCCCAGGCGAGTCGAGTTATTTATACTGGAGGTGACGACAAAAAGGAGGCAAAGGGTAAAAAAATAATAAACGACAATAATGACAGCAAGGAGGGTGTTAACGGCAGTGACAATGAAAATGTTGTCGACTACTTCTACGACGACTGTGACGAGAGAGCTGAGGCTGGGAGGAGCAGGGTCAAAAGTAAGAGACAATGGCATGAACCAAGTTTAAACAAAAAGCAGAAGTCAAATTCAAAACCGAAGTCTAATCCTCCCACTTCTTCTGGCACTGCCCCTAACCCTAACAGTATGGCAAAAGCCCTGGCTGGGAAAACTACGTAGTTTTAAATTTACTTGACGGCTTTGAAAATGTAGGATATTGTGTCACGATGGACAATTTTTATAATAGTCCAGCGCTGGCACGATATCTTAAATTCAGAGGCTTTGACTGTTTCGGCATAGTACTCGTAAAATACACAAGACGTTGTAGAAAAAGATGAAGAAAAAGTGTAAAAAGGGCATAATCATCGCTCGCGCTCGCCACTCCGGTTACGTAATGGTGTTGGCTTCCACGCCAATCAGGAATATAATTCTTTTCAAGTCTTGAATAGTGTTATGAAAATGTTATGTGGTTTTCGTGATAAAATAGTTAATATTACCATATTATATGTTCAGTGAAAATGAATGTTGTCATTACAATATAGGTTGGACAAATTTCCAATTATATTCCCGTTAGAACGTAAAGTCTGTGATAATATGAGATGTATTTAATGCATAATCAGAATCTTTTTGTAAATCGAAATAAAATATATACAGTAACATGTATCAACATTTCAGTTGATTCTACAAAGTTTTTGGTAAGGGCGCGCTTTGTAATGAAACATCCAGTGCAAATGCGCGTCTGAAGGGAGGTATTTGTTTTTTGGATGCGCGCTCGAGGATTAAAAAGCAGATCTTTCTGAAAAAAATTTTTTTTCATGATAATTATTGGGGAATTTTACGAGATCTTATATATATATATATATATATATATATATATATACCTGGTTCACTTGGTGGGGTACCCTAACACAATTTTTGTAATTGTTTCTGAAAACATAGAAATGATTTTCTACCAAAACGTGAGAATCCAAGACTGGTAACCAGATCACGCGTACTGATTCAAGTGGTTTTTTTAAATTACTGATTTCAATTTATTGACAATGTTTTTAACGGGAGTCCTAGACCTAGGTTCGATCAAGGAATCGATTGCTGACTCGTTGGAACACTACCTCTTTGCCGCAGCATCCCCGGGCTTTGCCGGGATTGACATATGTTACCTGCGGCTTCTGCTGCAGAATGCCCCACATTGGAACTCACATAATAAACGATGTCGGACATGGGTTTTAATATCACTCGTTTTTTCATTATACTGCACACAATTGCAGCTAATTGGCATACAAGAACGTGCACCGCTCTTTGTACAATATTTTTATCAATATGAAAAAAATTAAAATTAATACATTATTTGTATTAATTGTGGAGATACAATTATTTATATTGTGTAAATATAAATAACATATTTCTACCTTTTTATAAGAGAAACTTAAAATTCAGGAAAATTAAAAACTAAATTTTATTCATGAAATTAACAGTAAAATTTAAATGTTGAACACTTTATGACAATTGTTTTAAATACACAATGCAGATAACAACACACATTATCATTTCAAAATGTCAGAGGCTTTGAGAGTTTGTTTTCTTTACACATAGTCTATATAAATAATACGAAAAGTTCTTAGTAATAATTGCACATTCAATTTCTATAACTATTTCGACAACATATTTAAAAGATTCGTGGAATATGATACATATGGTACACTGTGATTCCTATTTTCAAACAGTTTAAGAATATATCACATGTCTATTTCACACAATGCGATGCGCATTGAATACTCTTAACCTAGGAGGCACGGTAAGTCAAGTCATACGAAATTACATATTCTTTATTTTACACTAACTGCATATTACACATGTATGTTGAAAACCATCGAGTATTCGACGTGCTTTGACATTTGAATAGATACTAGCAAAGTAATCAATTTGAATGAAAAACAATTAGCATGTAAGTACAATTTTGCTGAAAGGGTATGTAGTAAAAATGTATACACATTCCATGTCCATTAGAAATTGACATTTATCTATTTAATAAACTATATTGGTTTACTATAAATGCAAATATTAATCTGTATAATATTATTTATTGCATTGTTCAATCATTACAAACTATAAAATTTTAATTGCATTTATAAGGCAAGAAAAGCTTGCTACACAGAAACTTCACTAAAAATCTACAAAAGAAATTGTAAAATTGACAATAACAAATAAAACCGTGTATTGATATTAAGTAGTATAACCTTAAACATTACAAAATTAAGTATTTTTTTAAGTAATCTGGAGGATATAAATCTACAACACTACACAAGCCAAAATTTAAACACATTTTTTATTAACTAAAGCTACTTCAAATAAAACTTTACCCATTGCCATAAAAATATTACTACTGCTGTATATATAAATTTAAGTGTTATTTTTAGTACATATCTCATTGATATTCATTAGCATTTATTAATTACAATATATTGTTTTTCCATTAAACCTTTAAATGACACACGTTCAAATGTTTACGACTTGTGCAGCATTTTGTTTACAGTAAAAATATATAAAATGTAATGAATATAAAATAAATGCTTAAAGCATCCGTCCATCGTACAGCCATGCTGCTAAGAAACATCAACAACAGTGTAAAACTAAATAAAGTGCTTCATGGTGCAACCCTATATAAATATATTTCTAAATCAATCACAAGTGAAATGCTTAAGTACTAATTCAAACATTATGTAAGTTGCCTGTATCGAGATTTTCTAAAAATATATTTGAAAAATGTTGGATGCATTAGAGGTAAAGCAGCTTCTTGTCCATATGTCCTTTATTTGTGTGTTAGAGCCGGCCTTACGGAAGCGATGTATCTGTCTAAATCCACAATCTTTAAACTTTTTCATTATATCAACCTGCCAGACTACTCTAACAGAATATGCATGAGGAAATACTAAATTTCTGATTCTAAGTCTCAGAATTAATAATTTAATATTAGATCATGACTTCAGACAAATATTCTAGCTGTAATATTTTTATTATAGAATGTACATGTCCAGTGTGTAGTTCCTTAAACTCATACTAACTTGTTTCATAATGAGGCTTTTTAAGTTAATGATGATAGTTCAAATAAATGAATAATATAAATTCAGTATGTTTAGCACTCTTTTAATACTGTAATTAAACTATAATTTATTTTGAGCCAAGTAAAAAAGATGTATTATTGTAAAATCGATAAAATTCCGGCGAACAAATTGAATGTATGTTCATTATATTTACCACAATAGTCGTATCTGTTTATCGAGTTGCCCTTCTACAATAACTATTCTGTATTGAAATCAACTAAATTGACACATCACCTGAAAATTGTACTTATGGGTAGGGCATTTTAACAACTGCATCGTCGTTCATTACATATGGAGTTTTTATTAACATTAGACTAAAAAATTCGTGATACTGTATGTTTACAATCTAGTTAACAAGGCCGGCGTCTTTAGCCATGCCGTAGAAGACGGAGCTATGATCGCGCAAAAGTTGATCGGGCGACGCGAACTCCACGAGCTGACCGCGGTCCAGCACCATCACGCGCGTCGAATCCATTATAGTGTTGAGACGGTGCGCGATCGTCAGCACGGTGCACGACGAGAACTCCGATCGAATTGTATTCTGTCGGTCAAAATTTTTTGAGAATTAACCACGACGCGTTCAGTACAGTAGGACACTTCCTAGAGTACTAAACGCGTCGTGGTGAGTGGTGCGGTATGAATAATAATTACCTGTATAAGCTGGTCGGTCTCGAGGTCGACAGCAGCCGTGGCCTCGTCCAGCACCAGCAGCGGCGTTTTGCGTAGCAACGCGCGTGCCAAGCACACCAGCTGGCGCTGCCCCACTGACAGGTTCTCGC
This sequence comes from Eumeta japonica, assembly GCA_005406025.1. Lineage (NCBI taxonomy): Eukaryota > Metazoa > Arthropoda > Insecta > Lepidoptera > Psychidae > Eumeta > Eumeta japonica. The sequence continues at coordinate 123,926 of BGZK01000788.1, forward strand.
CGCCCTCCGCGATCTCATGCCGCAGCCGTGCGCTCAAACCTTATACACAATTTTAGGAGTTGGTAATATTTGAAAATAAACGATTTCTAAAATAAAATTTGCATAAAAAATTGATATAACTATCAAATTTGACTATTTACTTCCCGACAGTTTTATAATGATCTTTTTACACAGACATGAAAACATTGAAATGCCGATTAAGATTTAAATATGAGTTCCAAATGAACCAAACACTAACGGTATATCTGAGTAAATTTAAAATCACGTAACAGTTATTAAGATCACTAGTAGTATACAATCATCTGGTATGAAAGTAACCACTATTTAAAGCACCGGTCTGTACAGTATCATCACGCTTTCTTGGTGTGAGATATAAAATTTCAAGTTCAACCCAGATTGATGAACAAGGAAATGGTTGTTCTTTTAAATTATTTACTATCTGGCTTAGTAGTATAATTTACTACTTGGTTACTATTGTCACAACTACTGTGTGTATCACCACTTTGTGAAAAAAAAGAATATTATATACAGCAAATATCGCGTCTACCACTGAATTTAAACATGTTATTTCTGATGGCATATCCTTTGATTTGTGTCCATATTAGTTCGAAGGCATTATATTAGCAGTGATATGGTGGAAGTCTGACAGTCGTTTGTACAAAATTTTCAGATAGGGTATTGTCGGCGATCAACATTTAGTTTATCAGTATCGGCAATAATGTTTTAGTTTATAAGTAAATGTTTATAAAATATAATTGTCGGCGATAAACACTTTATTTAATGTACATATATTGTATAAGGAAAAATTGTAAATTAAAAAACGCTGTCGTCCTGCCCCGCCCCTTTCCTGTTGCGCATTTGCCACGCGCTCGCCGCAAAACAATGTTAAGCGCGGCCAGGTGGCGCTGTATCATGCATCAATTGGATCGTGTAATGCATCAATTGGATCGTGTAGTGCATCGAATGGATCATCAGTGAATCATACTAGTCGTGGCTTGCGCCTCCACAGTTCACTCCAAATCAGCCAGATCGGCAGCAGAAGTGTTAAAAATAAGTGTGTTTTATTTTCGCCTTCAAGTCGGCAGAACGGCCGAGTGTCTTCCTGGGAACGTAGCATTCTACCAGCGCATTGTCGATTGGAGAGCCTTTCTATCGCTCATAGTTTCTATCGAAGGACTGAACAAAAAAGGCGATCTCCAACAGGTATGCAAAGTAAAAAAACATATCAGTTTTTTGCCTTACCTGACTCTTACTGTACGACAAATTATTTTGGAAACTTCATTCAATAAGCAGAAAGTTTTCAAAGGCAATTACGTTAATAAACTTCAAATTCCTTTAAATTTTTGCAGCGACTACGACACCCTTCAAAATATCGTAAATCTCGTAAAACACGCGCTTAAAATACAGTTGAACATTATCAATACCGCTTTTTCTTTTAGGTCGTTCACAATTTGATTTTAAAATAATTATCCTTATTATTAAATTTAGTTCTATACAGTGCCTAGAAAGTTTCAAACCCTTTAATCATTTAGACACAATAAAAAATGTCATTAGTCTTTTTCTATATATCATATGAGATGTTTATCATTTGTCGCAATATTATCTTAACATATATTTACTGAAAATATGTTAGAAAAAAAAACTCAAATTGAAATTCCCTCATAAAATAATGTCGAAAAAGCGGCAGATTTTAATTTATTTAAAAACACTTGCCAGCACATTTAATTTTTTTTACTAAAAAATTACTTAAAGTCATCTATCAAAACTACAACAACTACTAGCCCTATGAAAAACAAAACAACTTTAACAAATAATAATTACGATTACGAGCTTTGTAATTACGATATAACAGAACGGAACATAACGGATAAAATCAGTGTGATGGGTATTGAGCCATGTGTCATCAATAAAAATCTTGTCTGTCCAATCTTCTAATTCCTCAGCTTCTCTCAAAAAGTGACAAGATAGAGCAACATTTGTGGCTTCATTAACATTAATTTTTGTCTACTTTTCAAAATAAAAATCCTATCCATTTCAATACTTTGCCAGTGAAGACTTCTGCACATGAAACGAGAGTCAGAGTCGCCAAGTGATATTGTTAATTTTTGTTAATATTGACAATTCTTTTGTTAAGTTAAAGTCATATATATGATGTTGTATTACTTCATCATCAAATTCGTCCGTATTGGTTATTAGATACGTTTTTTTCTTCTTTTTTGGTATTGAGAGCTTATGTTGTGCTTTTGCCATAAACTTCCTTAGTGATATTTATCACAGTAGGAAGACTGACACCTAGAGCTCCGGCAAACACGCTCACGGACTTGTGACAGAGACGAAAGGGATCCACCATTTTGATATTCCCTTTCAAAATAGGCACGCGAACGTATCACCCATTGTCTCGACTATTCTTTCAATAAATTTCCCTTCGGAATTTTAGAATGTCCGAAAATTTATGAATTTAAAACGGTGAAACTCACGTCAAAATCTACGTACAAGCATAGAGTTGACATGACGTATATAATACAATGTATTCAACAACAACACATTAAAAATGGTAAAACACTTGTAGCATGTAAAAGCAGTAACTAGCACAGGCGTCTCATTGCGAGCGATAAATGTGAACAAAATGGCGTTGCCAGGAAATAGATTTGCCAACATAAAAAAATTCAATTTTTTGTTTCGATGTTTTTTAATTTTGGCAAAATGTTATAATGATGTATTTAAAAATAAACATAGGTATAAACTATACCATTTTTAAATGCGACAACGAAAAATCGATAATAAAGTATCAATAATAAAATTCATGAACAAAATGCTACATTCATGCAATCACTATTTCCATCTGGCAATAAATAAATAACATAATGTACCAACTAAATATGGTAAATCAAATCGTGAATAAGTAACAATACTGATGATTATACTAGTGTTACATTCTACTGTATTTGTTAATATTTTAAAACACTACTAACGTTAGTTTTCTATTTGCTTTAAAATATTCTATTGTGTAAGGTGTTAATTTGTGGAATTTCATAATAGACGCTTGCCTGCAACATGCATTAACATGCAGAATGCAACCCACCGCTGACCCTCGAAACTGTTCTTCCACTACGAATCCCTATCCAAAGAATTGAATATTGATTCTAGAGGATCAACAGATATCGAAAACCTAAGCAAGTGTTAATTTTTATGTCTTAATCCGCTTTATTTATTCTGTTGGGTACCGCATTGTAAAGTATAAAATAGATTGAAAGTTACCTTGTACAAACGATTTAAGATGAGCATGTTCAAGAGATTGCCATATTTCCTCATCGGTGTGAACCTCAAAAGGATCCAAGTTCAGCCGAAGCGTTCCCGAGAAAAGCACTGGATCCTGCGGGATGATAGTGATACGCGAGCGCAGTTGGTGTAAACCGATCGTCGAGATGTCAATGCCGTCGATAAGTATTTTACCATTAATCGGCTCGACTATTCTGTAATCAAACGAACAATATAAATTTTTGAAAAATTCGTAAAAGTGGGTTGCAGGAAGAACGGAAAATACCTGAAGAGGCCTAGCGTGAGCGTAGACTTGCCGGCGCCGGTGCGGCCAACGATGCCGATCTTCTCCTGCGGTGCGATGGCGCATGTGATGGAACGCAGTGCGGGCTCGGCTCCGATACGGTAACCTAGGGATAATCCCTCCAGCTGCAGAGCGCCTGTTTCAGGCCACGTCGCTCCAGGGCCATTGGGTAAGTTCCATGCCGCCTCCTGTTGCATAAATATATTTTTTGTTGTTTTTAATATTGTTATAAAGCCATAGATCATGATTGAAAATTCTGTAATGTTTCACAAATACTAGCTTTGAATTCTTAAAGGTATTATTTAAAAGAAAATAGTATGATGCCATATATATGTTCACATGTAAATCTGAAACTAAGGTATTACATGAATCTATACACTACAAATATATGTGTATTTCCTGAGGCATCCTGAGGGCACAAAATCATTTACTTTAATAAAAAGGAAATTCAAAGTATTTATTTCAAATAATAGTTTCAAGACTAATAAAAAAGATGATGCTGTTTAAGAATACTTTTTGAATTTGATTGCTCAGTAAAAATCCCTTCATTTTATTTAAAACCATTCAGAAATTTGAACATAGTAGGATATAATTATAAAACTGATATAGTTTAAAAATGCTATATTGTAACAAGTTCATAACTGCAATTAAAAAACTTAAGTGTTTAAAAAAGATGGAAATAATAAGTACACAATTACCTGTTTTGTTTCAGCATATTCCTTAATTCTTTCAACTGCGACGATATTAGTTTCCACTTCAGAAGTCATTCGCACGAGCCAATTCAAAGTTTGTGTTATCTAAAAAAATGTCGTTACAATTAATAAGATTTTATTTAGCAATCTTAGTCCGTTTTATGGGCCATGTTTAATTTTGTGGATAACGTCTGTACAATACGTATTATTTGAATAATTATAATCCAAATTATATCAACAAGAGTCACTGAAGAAATAAATATCAATATAACCTAAAATGTTACTCAGATGTCAGAGGATTAATATTATTTAATAAATTTATACATATGTGATTTTTTACAAATAAATTCAAATTTCATTGTTCTATTTCAGTTTTTATTCAAACTGTTTTGATGATAAGTAATCTTTTGTAATTTGAAACATTAATGTGTAATTTTCCTGTACGTCAAACAATAGCGATTTTTAGCAGTATTAAATATAGATATACTTTTAACATGACTGAAATTTTTCATATGATTGGAAATAAATTTGATTTGAATTATCATTCATAATATTACAGGACTGAATGATAATTAAAATAAAATTAAATTAAACCAAAAGTAGCTTTATTTCGTAAGTAACAGAAATTACATTTGAAATATGTGATTGCCTGCATTGAAAATTAATTAATTGCTTCTTGATTGCTAATCAACCAATGTTGCTATTGGTTCAAACTATTTCCGAATATAAAAATAGCATTCACCTGTAAAGCGTAAGTGATGGAGAGACCGACGAGGCCAGGGTCGATGGTCTCCCTCGCACGGACAGCGAATAGCGCCGCGAAGAATATGATCAGATTGCCAATCATTTCCAGGCGAATGGCCAGCCAGCGGTTAGCGATGCAGCTTGGGTAGTAGCAGGACTGATTGTGATCCACGCCGCGTTCTGATTCCCAGATGAACCTTCATAAATGAAATATTTCACATGTTGAAGACACAGACTTAATTTCACATATATAGGGTGTATAGTATTACCGGTAAAAATATTGTTTTAATATTTTCCTAATATTTAAAATTTAAATCGAAAGATACACCGAATACAGTTGGAATCAAAAAAGAAAAGTCATTTTAGTTTTATTATCTGAATTAAAATAAAAATTTTTGCTTGTGATTAATAAAACACAAATAATATTAATTTTAATAAAGTTACATAATATTAATTTTAATAAAGTTACATTTGGTAATGAAATTACAGAAAGCTGAAGATAACTATAAGAAATGTAACATCAAACGAACAAATATTATTGTTTCTATCTGGAATAGCAAATTTATAAAACATTTATACCCAAGACCAATTTTCAGCACTAGTAAGAAATGTAACGCCCGTAAGATGGGATTTGCATTCTATTTCCCCTTTTTAGATTTATTTTATTTCATTGTATTGTATAGGAATAAAATACAATAAAAAATATACGAAATACAGCGAGAAATACTAAAGAAATATGTATGTTCTTAAAATTTTGTTTTAAGAAAATAAAATTTGCTTGAAAAAGTGCTGCCTATATAGAAAAGCATTACTGACAACACAAAGAACACCTCTGCTATCAACTTGCCATGCCCCTATACGGATTTAATCGCCGGCTAGTACTTTTAATAGCAAAAAGTTTTTAGTAAGCATACTATAAAAATAACCATAGCATAATCGGACAATAAAAAATAGACCTATCAGCAACTGCGTAGGCCCGAATGGTGGAGGCGCCGGTGATGCTTTCGCCAAAATGTGAGTATATGGGCGAGCGCGACACCGACTCGAGCCGTTTAAGCTGCCGAGACGACGACACGTAGAAACGTTGAATCAGGTAGTACACGACTCCGATGGGCAGAATCACCACCAGAAACATGGGCGTCGACATGCTGATCACGAACAGGGTACCGAGGACCTATGGTCATAAGGATACAACTAAATACAATTATCGTTATGATTTTGTATAAACTAATACATTATAATATACTTAATGTAAAACAACACAATTGGGATCAAATTTTTATCACATACACATTATGATCGAAATAGGAAAAATCATTTAGAGAACATAGAAAATATATCAACGATGTAGATTAAAAATTTATTTCAATTCACGCGTGAATCTCAGTATAAGTAAAAAATATAAACATTTTTTTGGTCTCTTAGTGCTAAGTTTCAATAATATGTAAATGAAATTTTGAATGTTGTAACGATATTTAGAAATACCAATAATATTGTTCCATCGATTATTTCATCGGATTCGACTAGTTTCTCGCGGGCACGCGAGCGACGCGTCGAGATGGGAAAAGCGGCGGCGCCGTCTCTTTACCTCGAAGGTGCAATAGACGACGTCCGAGGCTTGGAACGGCAGCGAGGTGTCCAGTACGTCGACGTCTTTAGAGAAACGCGACACTATCCTGCCGATGGGAGTGACGTCGTAAAAATGCAAAGGCGCCCCGAGCACGCCCGCCAGCAACAGCGCGTGCAGGACCTTCGCCGCCCTCCAGCAGCCCAGGTACGGCGTGAGGTCGGCGAAAAACGACGAGATCGCTGCAACAATCGGGTCAGCACACCAATGTCCTCTTTCTATGTCCGATTTTGGAACTTTTCTTATCTTCGCCTCCCCGCGTGAATAAATAATGAATACATTAGGTTCTCTGTCCATTCAGGAATTAAATGGCGTGCTTCGTCTAGCTTGGGTGCAGAGCTCTAAGGATGCAAAACTATTCTACAAGGTCAGCTATCCATCTAAGAATAATAAAGTAGACTAAAAAAAGCCAAAAGTAGCCAGGGAAATGCGATATCAATCTTAATACTTATACACATTAATCGAATAAAGAAATTATCCCATTTATGGGTTTTCAGTTGACACACACAAAATAGATTGTAATCGTCTTGGATTTTTTAATGATGTGGAAGTCTAATTTATAAGTGGTTATATTTTGTGTAACAAGGCGTGTTAGTTTCTACAAATTATAGCTTTAAGCCAAATAAAAATATTGGTACCGACATGGATAAAATTTTTGTTATTATTGAAATAAAATATCATTGTCAATCAGTCATGAATTGAATGAAAAACAAACTCACTTTAACTGTTTAAATTGTTCTTTAAATAGTATTTCAGTTGTAGTTAAAATAATTTTATGATAGTAGTATATATTTACAAATCACAAGTATAAAACAAATTAGATCTAAATGATTTAAATAAAGTATATCAAAGTTTTAACTATTATGTAATATTTCTAGGAGAAGTATTGATTAACCGAGTGCTTGACTCACGATGTCAAGTCGAAATTATTAAAGTTAGAACGACATTTAAGTAGCAAGTTCTTTTTATAATAAAAGCAAGCAATAATAGAGATTTTTGTGAATATAGCTTGTAGAAAGGTAAAGTAAGGGATAAATATATCTATTTGTATTTAGAATTAAGACATTTAATATTTAAATTTCTCATTATTGAAATTAAGTATCGCCCTCTTTAAGTTTCTGAAACCACAAACCCTTGAAGAAATAGGTTAATTTAATTTACTTTGATATGTGAAATTTAGACTTTTACACATCTTTTAGAAATAAAAATAAATTACTATTTCAACATTTTTGTAAATTTATCCCATCAGGGTGTAAACTGGGGATGATAATAGGATCTCTGTCATTTCTAAAGGATTTTAGTTTATGAAGTATGTCATGTTGTACAGTCTTGGATGTCCTTTTTTACGAGTATAATGGTCAAATTAGTTGAATACTGCAAGCTAGTATCTAAGTTTATGCGTCAGTAAATATAGGATAAGGCTGGAGAGTTTTGACTTCTGTTATGGTGTCCAAAGATGCACAGTTTCCACGAACATATTGTTAGTATCATTCATAGTTTTGGATTGGCCTGGGCATTAAAAAAAGATTTTGGAGTTCAGGTATCTATCGAGGTTTGGGGTGTTGCCAATTGTCAGATGGGATTAAGAATTCAGTTTATCATTATAGCATTTATTTAAATTCAATGTGCCTCTAATCATGAAGTAATTATAGATTTAATGATAGAAAACTCTCTATAATAAAGGCTATACAAATTATTCAAATATTTTGATGTATAAAACTATTTTAATATGGAATAAAACTTTGATGTAATATGAAAAGAAAAAATCCATAAAAGCACCGGAAAATGTGATCAATGGAATTGTGGGTTTATAAATACAATCTGAACTTTAGAGATTAAGAAAAATGAAGAGCAAATTTGAATTTAAAAATAGGGTAATATTAAAATAGAAATAATTAAAACAGTAAATAAATTATGGAGTATTCATAAGAACTCCATTGAATATCTAAGTATGGGAAAGTAATTCATGTAAAATGCTTTTAAGAAGTACCATAAGGCAGATTTTTTATATGAGCAGTACTTTAAAATCAAATAATAATAAAAATATGAATATTAGTAACACATGTATCTTAATATTTAAATTTTATAGTACATTTAAAATTACTATCTACAAAAGATTGTATGTTAATGCGTTTCCCCATCCTCGTGAAATTTATCAAGAGGAATGAAGAAAAAAGAAGGAAGAATTAAAAAAAAATTTTTTTTTTCTTAAAAGCTATGAATTTTAGGGTGGGAAAATATAACTTAAAAAAAAAGCTTTCTTAGCTTTTTGCAAAATTGCCATTGCAAAGCAGTCAATGGAAAAATGAGTGCTTTGTATTTTGAAGAGATTTAAATATTTCTAGTTTGCGCTCTAAATATTTATACCATAGTCAACGTACAAAATTTGGTAATTTTTAGGATTTGATTACAGTGAAATCTCAATAACTCGAACCTCGTTAAGTCTAAATCCTCAGTAAGTCGAAAAAAATTGCCATTCCCTTCCGATGAACCCCTAAATATGTGGTATCTCGAATTATTTAGACTTTGTAACTAGAACAAAATGTTATTTCCCTACGAAGTATTGATAATACATATTTATATTCTATAACTCGAATTTCAAAAAAGGAGACTCCGTAAGTCGTAGTTGGTAAAATATAATGACGTCTTACTTGAAATTCCCCGAAATAATAGCAATAAATTCCAAAATGAATGTTCGGGTTCGGGGCTTCTAATCTATTGGTTTTGTCTTGTACATTTGCAATGAATGAATACATTCATGAAAATTTCTAAGTAACACAGCTGTAACCGTTATGTTTGTTCTGTTATGTTTGATTTTTTTTAGTGAACAGTTTACTTCGTAAGTCGAAGTTTCAGCAGTTAAGTCATATGTATCTCGAAGTTCTTGTTAAGTCGAAAACTCGTTAACTCGAATTTTTTTGCATTTCCCTTGACATTCGAGTTATCGAGATTCCACTGTATAATGAAAATAGAAAAAGATGGACAATTATGTATTTATTTTATTTATCATTGAATTTATGGACAAATTCTATATCCCAATTGTTAAAGTTATGATTATAATCATATAAAAATGTCTCTAGGTAATAGAATTGACAATAGCTTAGTAACATTATCTTAAACTCGGGTATTTGAGTTTATACATTACTTTGTACATTAAAAATTTGGAGTAATTATGACGACCACAAGGACATGTACTCGACTCGGTTTCGGAATTTAAGCATCAAAAAGCTATCATATATGTGGACTAAAATGTTCAGGTAACTCCAACGTGATAGAAAACTTCCTACATTAAATATTTTTATGAAATAGATTTTTTTTTATTTTGAGACTCATGTCGAAGAATTCACAAGCAGGCCAGCTATTAAAACATATCTGCTTTTTGTCATTCAAAAACAAGTTGAGGCAATAAAAGACACATACAACGATCAATAACAACAACATTACACACATGAAATTTTTTTTCGAGACCTGTATTAACATCAGCGACAAACACAAAATATTATTGTTGTATAAAGTCCTATGTGATATCTATATGATCCCAATTGTTAATGTTTTTCAAAGAATGACAGCCAAAACTGCATATTAAATAAATATGTCAACCGTTTAACCTATTTGAATGTTACATTTAATACTTAATCTAAGTAATTAATAAAGTAACTGAGGGTTTATAATTTAATATGGCACCTACTATACACAGAATTGAACCCAATAGCAAAAGTGAATAATTTCTACTTTAATTAGTGGTCCGAAAACCGTAAAAAATTTCTACTGGCTCACATACAGAGAATTATTAACCATCAAATGAAGAAATATTACATACGTCTTTTGAATAAAAAATCTATTTTATGATATTCATTTTAGAAAAAAAAAAAATTAATTTTATTCTTAAGACGAAATCACAAATCAAATCTTTATTTATTACTGATTAATGATTTTATTTTACATTATTAATACTTTATCAATAATAAACTGTCATTACATTTTGATGTTAGATAAAGTTTAATATGATTTTTGACAAATAAATAATGTTAATTCCTTTATTTTTTTTATGAATGAAATCTAGAAATGTATATTGGCAACAAGCTTAAGACACGTTAGCTGTCAACATAATTAAATAGTGTTAAGGGGAAAGGATGGACTGCTGTGGGATATCGTACCGCGAAGAAACAGGAGGTCCACCCACGCAGAGTCATAGGTAGCACGTTGTCGAGTACGTCAACGTCCTTGCTGAAGCGGTTGAGCACACGTCCAGTGGGCGTGCAGTCGAAGAAGCCAACAGATGGCGCTCGAAGAACACCCGCCAGCAGCGAGCAGTGCAGCGCGCGCGCCGCCGTCAGCGTGCCCAGGTACAACGCCAGCGACGATATTGACACCGACACCACTGCATCGGGCCGCGATGACACGCCACAAGCATACATAAAACCGCATTCATTTAACGACGAATCAACATTTAGTATTGCAAACATCGCGATTAAACTATTTCTATATTGAATACATTAAGAACGGTAAGTAACACAATAGCGAAAGCAATCAAGAGCCATAAAAAGTTGGTTAATACTTTACCAAAACATATAAAAATAATTTAAAAAAAAATATTAATAAAAGAAAATATAATTATAAATCTGTTAGATGAATGCGGCAGACATGTCACTCTATCAGTAACAACAATTCCCAAGCTTTGCCCAGATCTCCCATCACCAGTCATTGTTATCAAGAATGTAAGATTTGACATTTTTCATGAACTGTATTAATATTTATTATGACTAACCCTCAAACAACCCAGAACTGAAGAAGTTTTTAAACAAGTTCAAGCGAATACGTGTTTATCACCTTTTTGCTATTATGTTTTTTATGTTGAATTGAGGATAAAAAAAATCGACAGTCACAGAATCTTTCGAAAGTGTATAGCATTTGTAAATTTACTGAACGACGTATCGTTGTTGTATCGGGAATATTGCAGTCCAATTTTAAAGACATATTAGTTGACGTAGAATAAAATTGAGCAAACTCATTGGTGTTATGGTCAAAATCGAGTGATGTTATTGGTTATCAAAATCAACAGAGATCACAATAAGTTTCTTTTAATGTAATTGTTTTCTTTAATAAAACCTTTGTTAATTATATGTGTTTTACTTATATCTACTGATGTATTTCATTTTGCATGCATAATACAATAATTCATTTTGTTTAGTCGTACCCAAGAAGTATAGCTTACAATGTGAATATCTGAGTACAAGTACTCATTTTTTAATTGTTTGCTAATTCATATTTAAGTCAGTTTTTGATTCAAAATCTTCTAAGAATAAAATCCACCTTCCGAAATGGAGGTTGTTAAGGAGTCAGGATTATTGTAAAAAGTAACTTTTAAAGATCATAAAAAATATGAATATATTTGGAGCATACACCAAAGTATTAGTAATTCTATTTTCAGAAAAACTATCGATTATGATACAAAATATGGAAATAAATCAAGAGGTCTATATTAGAAGAAAATTTCAGATATTTCTTTTATTATAGAATAAAGTCCAGGTAATATAAATATTGTAAAATACAAGTAGTATCATAATCCATTTTTATGAAATTAAAATATGGGATGTAGATTCAAAGAAAGTTTTTGAAAGTGAAATTATAGAATGTAAGCGAAGTATTTAAATAATAACCGATATCTTTAGGATGTTATAAGTGTGTGGAAAGAATATGTTGTATTCATTTTTGTCCATTTTAGGTATAAATTGTTTTATATATTTAGAAAAAAATTTAAAGTCAACTGATTAAAGCGAAAAGTTTCTAAGCACCTTAAAGATTTTTTTGGCAATAACTTTTATATAGAAGTTCATGATTTCTAAAACTTATATGTATAAATACATATATTTAAAATAAGTGACAGACATGAAATCGGAACAGAAAAATTATGTATTATTTTGAACCATATACCTAATGCAAGCATGTAACAATACAATTTAAAATAAAAATAATTATACACATATGCATATAAATTAAATTCTTGCAAATAAAAACTAAATTTGAATGATTTTCTATAATATTATTACAACATATTACTGTAGGGGTTCAATGATTGAAAAAGAATGAAAATTGAACAGTACGTAATTGCTAGTTAAAACTATTCTGTGAAACAAATATGCATTATGGAACTGCTAACACATTTTTAACTGATGGTATTTATTAATGCATTTGATTACTAAGAGAAAACTAAACTTTTTCATTCTTAAGAATGATATGTTCATATTAACATAACATTCTTAATAATAAAAAAAGGTAATCATATCACTTACAAAATAAGCAACAAAATATCTAGTATTCTTTGGAGTATACTAACCAATCAAATATGATAATGTAAACGACTAGACCTATGCATTTCGAGATAAACAAGGGGACTCCCTCTGTTATTTATTTAAAAGGAACATTATTCTGCCATTTTATTATTTTATTCATAACCTCAGTTTGCAACAATATTACATTGTTATTTGTAACGAGAAAAAAAATTATTTAGCATACCTTACTTACATTCTATTCAAAATGAATAAGTAATTGTGTATATACACTATGGTTACATAGATTTCTATGCAGTTTAGAGGATAAAAATGAACTTAGGTTTTAAATATCTACGTAACTTGTCGTCCTTAAATTCTTCTCTCGCTTTAAAATAAAAGTAGTATATATCTACTGCCACATACAGGGCCTTATAGTTTACATATAAGTTTTTTTTTAATTTTACTAAAATTTTATCATTTAATTTGATTTGTTTTAGTACTTCATTATTAGATTTTGTTGTAAATAAATGATTGTCAAATACAAATAATATACCTAACATGCTTTTTATAAATTAAAAAATCAAAAATTTTCACCACAATAATGAGTTACTACAAATAAAATATTAAAATATAACAAATGATAATGAAAATATTATCATCCAAAAGGTTTTTGAACCCAAAATGTTAAAAACTATCATGGAAAATGATGTTTTTTTTTTTACATTATCAATCTAAAAATAAATATATATATTTTTTGTACAAGTTCATACGATTGGAATATAGAAATAACAAAATGAAGTATTGTGTTCGTCTGCATAATGTACTTTCGTTCGTTCATCTACAGACGCTCACGCATCATTTTGTAATGCGAAATATCACGATTTATCCACTGTGATGTTTCCAGACCAAAGCTGTACTATGTATCCACTTGATATGCAAACAGAATGTATCTAAGTCTGTATACATTTCCATATTTTAATACAAATTAAAATTTTGATAACATTAACTTTTTGTACAATTTCTAAATTGAGTGCGTGTTATTCAACCCTCGTAAAAAGTATGAGTTCAATTTTTATTCCATAGTTTGTTAGCTTTAAATACATTAATTTTTTACACAAGTGCAAATTGTATCAATTCCATTTTATTATTTCAAATTGCATTATTTAGATAATTGATGTCTCAAATAACCCCATAAAATAATGAAAATATATACATATGCATAAAAATTATATTAATATAGAAGCATGCAAGCCAATCTATTCATAGAAAAAATATTTACATAATGTATCCATTATTTATATGATACCATCTACTCATATTTCTTATTTGATTTTAGTAATGTGTAAATATATTCTTATAGATATCTATAATAAAATATGTTATTGCATTAATTGTCATCCAAACTGAAGGTATAGACTCACTGTAGCTAATACTTGTAAACAATTTAAAAAGTAATTAAAAACATATTATTTAACAGATTAACTTCTTAATGATACACAAAACAATTTGCTTAATTCATTGAACTCCGCGTGCGTATGTTTTTAGTCGAAAAATAAAATAATGATATATCAGCCTATTCCCCATAAAATGATAAGCTAAAAAATAAGAGTACAAAAACAAAATAGTTGAAGTGTAAAGCATTTAAACACATATTCTGAAAGTAAAATTTACCTTGTCCCACACCCAGACCGCCGTAAACTCCTAAATACATATCACGTAATTGAGTGTTCACTGTGCCGTTTAACATCTGAAAGTAATTTTTTATAATAAGACATGAAAAATGCTTGAAGATGTAAACTGAAGAACATAATTTAACATAAGCATGTTGTGATCATGTTTTCAAATGAAAGGAAACTCCACAAAACAATGTTACTTTTAGGATTCTGCAAAATTATTTTATGCCTAGATCTCAATAGTTTTTTCTCATAGGTTATCCAATTGTCATTGAATTTGATTAGCCTATTTCATTTCACTATGACATCACCCCCACTGAAGGAGTACTCTTCCACAATCTTATTTTATTCTTTCTTATTGGCCAATTAGCTCATGTTCACAAATTAAATCAGTTGTTGGACTGAGTGGCATAATAGTGTAACAAACATGCCACTGATGCCCTGATGCTACTCAATCCTCGGCATGATCTTATCTTTGCTTGGATATTTGGATACATGCGCCGCTTATTTCGTCTTGAAACTTACTTGTGTTGGAAAACACAGTTTAGGGTTTAATGTTTGAGCATTCCTTCTTCAGAACAGGTCACAAGCCAATGCTAATGACGCCCATCTGCCAAATTACAGTCATAGTGTGAAGCCAACCACTATCAAAGTCATGCAGACTTTAGAACAACTTAGAACAACAACAATGCAAATTGAATGCATATACAAAATTTCGTGTCGTTCGAAGTCCCCTCGTCAAAATTGAAGTTTCGTTAATCCTAGTGTCAACTCTAGATGCAGCAGTAAGGTAATATTGAAATTTAAAACGGATAATCAAAATTCAATATTTGCATAAAATTCCATGGCTATGCCGTTGACTGTTTGAGGAGTTCCTTCATTTCTTAGCCAATCCTAGGTGCGGAATTAGATCACGCTTACAACAAAAATGTATTGTCATAAGAACTGAATCAACATGTCAAATATGAACTACTTGGGAAAAAGGGAAGTATTTCAGCTTGCAAAATTTGACCCTACACATTCCTACTAACTAACAAGGCAATTAATTAAAAATTTGTAATGACTCAAATGCATTTCTCTCTAAAATGACCATAAGACGATACTGAGGCCATCTCATAAGTAATGTCAGTTTTCATAACTGTAGTTCACTCGCTTATTTTTATACATGTCAACTTGTTACAACAAGTTTCTGGTTCTATCAAGGGTACAATTGTTTTATTTAACTTTAATAATACTATGAAAATGAATGGGGTAAGACGTTTTGATAATAAGACATATGGAGTATGATAAATATGAAATTTGTGTTAAGGCATTATTGCAAACAAAAGTTTAAAGTAGTTGCGGCAGCAAAGAAAGTATATTAAATTGAAGGAGAAGATACTGTCAATGAGCCAACAGCACAGCGACAGTTTAATTATTTCATTTATGGGAATTTGACACTGGTAGATCACTCAGACTCTGGGATATATGGGATGCTTCCTTTGTATGGGATATTGCGGCTACAAAGAAAGCAGTAGAAAACCAATCTAGTAGCTTTGGTTCTCGTTCGTCGTTTATCTGACTTCCTTGGAACTTCTAAGATACCACACATTGACACTTAAAACCAAACTGTAAGACTTATAAAAGTTGTCGAATAGTGCTCCATGAATTAAACAAGATTCAAGTGACACTTTGAGTAAAAGTCTGTAAACAACTTGGCCTGCCGAAAGATGATTGTTTTATTAAAATCAGCATTAGTTGTGATGAAAAATGGATTTGTCTCAACAATACAAACATGGAAAATCAATGCTTAGATAAAGAACCCGTCATGACGAGAATTCGTTTCGAGCTGATGGTTTCACTATCACTGCTGAGATATATAAGTAAACAGATGACACAAATGTATGAGGTTTTGTAGCAGAAATGTTTAGGTTTACTTAACCAAAAACGAGTGCTCTTACAATATGAAAATGCTAGATCACATACCGCAAAAGTTATGCAGAATAAAATCGAAGAACTTGGTGACATCACTACCACATACAACATTCAGTATGGACCTAGCACTGTCAGACTACTATTAACTCAAATCTATGATAAAATTCTTTTGTGGAAAAAAAGTTCAAGAGATGTTGGAAATATAATGTAGTAATTATGTGCATCTAACCCCAAGAAACGGTTTTACCAAGGTAAGACAAGGCAAGCTCTAGAGAGCTTCCTGAATATTGAGTTAAGACCATAGAATACGATAGGATATACTTGAATACTAAGGTTTCCTTTTTGTATGATCATTTAATAAACAAAGTGAACATCAGAAACTGACATTATTTATGAAACTTCTTAATATATGATTAAATGTGATCTAATCAAATAGCAATATGTATTAAAATACTCTTTTGAATGTTCCATGTAAGAAGTTGTTCAATACTAATGTTTAACTAGATATTTTTGATACCAAATGTATGTAGGTAAGATATATTCTTAAGTTAGAAGGGCTTCACAATGTATTTATATAAAATATTGGACAGTTTAAGGGAATCGCCATATAAGGTCAACAATCTCCCTAGATTTCTTTCAGATAGTATCTTCATCGTTTTAGGTAAAAAGTGATTCCAGGCATATAACATTTAGCTCGAATTAACATAAAAGGTAAAGAAAATCATAATGTTTCGCTTATAATTTTTGTATATAACTCCATATTTATCGAATATTAATCTCAGTTTCAATTAATATAATGCCTACAAATAATTGATGATAAAATGAATTATAAATGATAATTCCGATATCTGTAAACTGATTTTAAAACTAACCATCCTGTCATCATCTGACCATATTGCGAGCCAATAGCTAGATCCAACTTGAAATACTTGCAAAATGAGATTCATCAACACAGTGGTAACAGAAGCCAGCACACCCACACTAGTCAGATAATGCTTGTATACAGTCCATTTGACCTGTGAACATTAAACATTGCACATTAATAAACTACAATAAATATATGTATTGTATTGTGTGAGGTGTTAATTCGCGGAAATCCATAGTAGACGTTTGCCTGCTACATGCATTAACATGCAGCATGCAACCCACCACTGACCCTCGAATCTGCCTCTCCACTACGAATCTCTATCCAAATGATTGAATATTGATTCCAGAGGATTGACAGATATCGAACACCTAAGCAAGTGTTATTTATTTTTATAATTATCTATATCTAATAACATTTAATATAATGTATGTAGGTATTTCATTCATCAAGTCTGGATGACTTTTGTCTGTTTTCGATAACGGTGCTGGCGAGATAATAGCGCCAGAAATTTTTGGGCAATGTTTTTTTTCTAAAAATTTTATAGTTTTATATTTAAATATCTGAATTTTTGCAATTTTTAAGCTTTCATAGTGCAAAACTAAATCACGGTCCATAACTCTAATTGCAAGTGTAAGTTTGTAATCACAAAAAATATTTATTCATATAAATACAAATTGATGATTTTCAGTTTTTTTTCCATTACTTGTGCTGGGAGGCCTTTCTTCTTGCTAAATTTCATAATTATATGTCAATAAGAAGTATTTTAATTTAGACTTAGTTGTGGATTTCAAAATATATGGCATATGGTCATATTTTTGATTATGTGGATTTAGAACCTTGGTTTTTTTTATAGCTCCAAGGAACACCAGACTTCATTGTTTGATAATATAATAATTTCAACTTAGTACCTCCACACATCCCAGAGAAAAAGGGTTTTGATAGTCAAACGGACAGGTGGACAACAAAGTGATCCTACAAGGGTTGTTTCTTTGCTTAGAGATATGGAACCATAAAAAAAGGTTTTATTTAGTTCAGGATTCTTAGCGCCAAATTGACTCGACTCACATTTAGCTGGTTTCTATTATTTCATAGTTTACTTTAGAGATTGCACAATATTAACACAACTTTTGAAGTTTATATGTATTGCCATTTTCACTCAAAAACTCTTGCATGTAGCATACAATGATAGAATACCAGCCATCGAGAAGGCGATGATGATATTTCTGGGGAGTGGAATAATGACAAAATTAAGCAGCACAAATAAGGTCGAATAATTATACAGAATACTACCTCTGATATAATATGTGATAAGACATGGACAGAATAATTGATGTAAATGCAAATATAGTATCTTTCTGATAATACTTACACTGCCTGTTTCAGTCTTTTCAACTTCTATTAATTTGTTCTTTTCTTGTAATGCTTTTTGAGTGGATTCATCTGGTGTTTTTTTCCTTTCTCCTACAAATAGAAAGATTGTTTGTTTGATTGTTTCATAAACCATAAGAATTGCTTTGCAATTATTTTTAAAATTAAGTAACCCTCCTTCCATATATAACAAGCATATATATTGTATACTTTAGGCCCATGGTTCTTAATGTTTTATAAAGTATTATCTAAGCAAATTTTAATTTGCCCATTACCATCAACACAATAGTAAACGATAGTATACTAAAATAACCACATGCAATGTAGAAGTAATATAGTGAATAAAAAAATATACAAATAACAAGCTACAAATTGTGACATTTATTTTCTGATGACAGCTGTCACGATAAGTGCAGATAAATATTTTATATGTAGTTAGTTCAACAAATGATAACTTTTCACTTTAGCTTTAGGACACAATGTCTTTTCTAACTGTCATTGACCAAGTTAAGATAAGGAAGAAAAAATCAATACTGAATCATCTACGATATGTACAAGTTGTTTACCTGCGCCGACTTCAGATTCTGAAGCACTTTCAGACAAAGAACGCGCTCGCTGCAGTTTGTTTTGGAATTCTGAACCTAATTTGATTTCTAAATCTTGCTTGATTTGATTCAATTCTGCAAACAGAACAAATTTACATATTACTTTCTGTAAAAATGAGTAATTTATAACATTCACAATAATTAATCAACAAAAACGTATGACTATAAAATAATTAATTTCTGAGACTAGAGATGAGTACTCCAAATAAAGTACAATTTAGAAATAAACAATATTAATCTTAACATGAATCTCACCTTCAGGTGAGGTTCTCTCAGCATCACTAAGGTGATGAAGTAAAAATTCAGCAAAAGCACCCTTCTTCTCTAGCAGTTGTTGATATGTGCCCGATTCTGAAACTTCACCATCACGCAGAACCAACACCATGTCAGTTTGTGCTAAGTATGATACATTGTGTGTTACCCATACCCGTGTCTTATTCTTCAGCATACCATTCGGACCTAGTACCTATGGTTTAAATTACTGTTAATACATATTTGAAAAACAATAAGTATTTTCTTATTATTGTGGTTCGCAAGCTAACTACCTATACATTGTAATTGTACCTATATCTATATATTGGACATTACCATATCAGTTTAAAAGTTATGCAATACTATTATTCACAAATTAATTTCGTTTTTATAATAATGTGATATTTCAAATAATTTATCAGATATTTTAAAGATAAATGGGTAATATATATTTTGTGAATTAAAATGTATTTCAACAGGTTCCTTTATTTTTTTATTATATAATCCAACACATAATAACAGAATTCAGTGACATATAATATGAACTGTCCCCTTTAGTTATATCTACGACCCTCCAAGGAGAGCAAGAAGGGAAATTGTCTTTTACCAAAAGCAATAATACAAGACTTGAATTAAAATTAGTTCATGACAGTGGTTAGGGAACATACCCATACTACATGATCCATATTTTACAATTTTTACTTCCCCCCCCCTTCCGTGACCCCCCTTAGTTTTCACATAGTAATTTATAATTGTGATTTTATATCATGTTTTTTTGCTAACAGAAAGTTAATATAATCAAGGAAAAAAAAATTATGTAAAAACATATTGTAACAGGTACTTACTAACGTTTTACTACAAATAGAATACTATATAAGCGCACCACTTCATGAATGAGTACAAAAGCTATCAGTTTTAAATCAGCTGGCGTCCCGGCATATTTGCGTTAGAGTTTCTATCTGTGAGTTTGAAAAACTGCTGAACGCTGCGCGCCATAATTTGAATATATCTCCGAAAAACCGTGAGAATTCTCTGACTACGTGATGAAGCCTTAAATCCCCCCCCCTCTTGTGACCAAGCGTTGTATATTGAACTCCCTTCCCATAAACAGGTCACGTAGTATGGATATGTTCTCTTATTTGACATGGAATGAATATTGTTTAACTTCGAATGCACTTAATTTATATTATTTTTTTATACTCATACTAATAACATTATAAAAACATTATTACTTTTGAAATAAACACTATGGAAATTCAGTGAGTCTGTGTCTCAATCAGATAATTGGGCATTTTGTTTTAAAAAGGAGATTAATCGATACCTTTTCAAAGATATGTTTCCCAACGTGCGAATCAACGGCGCTGAGTGGATCGTCTAAGAAGTAATTATCTGCGTCAAAGTAAACGGCTCGCGCGAGAGACACTCGTTGCTTCTGTCCACCGGAAAGATTGATTCCTGGAATTATACGAAAAAAATATTATATATCAATATTGTTTACAAAAAAGGGAACATACTCTAGTCAGATACTTATAACAATTGGTGCACATAATGAAAGTAAAAATTAGCATAGATAATTGATAAAGTTCTTTACAAAACAGAAGACAGTTCAATAGAGCTTTTAAAAGGAATTATAAAAAAATAAATTACCATATTCAATAGATATCAACACCATATTTCATGACATGGGAATGAAATCTGTACAAAAAGTATTATTAATTTCATGAATTTAAATGACAAATTAATTTAGGTATACTGAATGGAGTTAATTTTTTTGTAAATTTTGAAAAATGTTTATGTTTAAAACACTAAGAAGTCAACACATGAAAATTCTCCATATGAATACCAATAGTATCAATTATCTACTTGATTTCTATGTAAATCAAAAATGTATTTATGACACTTAAGAAATTTATAAAATGAAACATTAAACGATTTTTTATTTCATCACATTATATTTCCAAAAGCGGGCATATGCAAATTCTATACAATTAATTTCGCTATCACGCACCTTTCTCTCCTATTTCAGTTTGGTCGCCGCCGGGCAACATATCGAAGTCGGGTTTCAATGCACATACGTTAATGACATTGTTGTATTTATGTTCGTCCAATTTTTTTCCAAACAATATGTTATTTTGCAATGTAGCGTTCTGTATCCAAGCTTGCTGCGGCACGTACGCTATGTTGCCTTGACTGTTGACGCGACCGGACACCTTGTTCATCTCCCCGAGGAACGCGGACAGCAGCGAGCTCTTGCCAGAACCTACAGCGCCCACGACGGCCACTAGCGACCCTTGCGGTACCCTTATATTGATGTTTTTCAAAGTCAAATCTGCGTCCTTTTCACCCCAGGAGAAATTTGCGTTTTCGATTACCAATGGATCGGCTGAAAGATGTCAGAACTAATAACAGTAAAATAAAAGGGTTATCGGTGTTACATAGGAAACTTCGGACGCGTGCGAGCCGGACACGTAATTATGTTCTATGCATTGAAATAGTAAACGAAATAAATAAAATATAATATAAAATAATAAGATAGAATTTGCCTACCGTGAATACCATTCACGTTAGGTAGATTTACGAAACGCGACAGTCCTTGGCATTTATGAGGTACAGTACAACGCACGAAACTCAGCCGCTCCGAATTTCCTACAAATGATGCAATGTGCAGCTTTAACGCTTTCCAACCCTAGCCCGCATTTCTCGCCCGCATTCCTATTTTATGCCATTGTGACGCTTTAGGAACTAACTTCACAGCGGCAGACTTTCGAGCGTTGTACTGTACTGAGTGCTTTTCGACTGCTTGTCATTTTAGAAATGCGCTAAGCATTATAAAGCTACATATATATATATGTTAAATACGATATGACCAGCATGATTCAAGCTTGCGTTAACGCAGTGTTAACGTGACGTTAGCAAAAAAAAAAAAAATATATGCTTAAACGTGTCGAAATATTTATCGTGATTGATAATACAGAGTACTTCATATTGATGTTCAATAACTTTTGATAATATATTTGATTATATTAATATGAGTACAAATAAGTTTCCGCCGTCTTTTGTCAATAAAACAATATTTATAGTGAAAGAACGGTAATTTAATTTTAACCAAAGTATTGTCTATCACTAGCAACTACTTTTCTCCATCTTTCAGGCAGCGTTCGGATTCCAAGTCTGAAGAACTCCTTTTCTTTTGAGGCTATCCACGAATCAACCCAATTTTTGGTATCTTCGTATGATGCGAACCGCTGCACTGACAGATCATGATGCGAACCGCTGCACTGACAGATCATGTGCCATTGACCGGAATGATAGTCGGACGGCGCAATGTCCGGTGAATACGGCGGGTGGGGTAGTACTTTCCAATTAAGTGTTTTCACATAGTTTTTCACCGGAACCGCTACACGCGGACGAGTATTATCATGTAGAAGAATAATTTTGTCGTGTCCGGAGTAGTATTGAGGGCGTTTTTCCTTCAGAGCTCGGCTCGATCTCATCAATTGTGTTCATTATAGAGTTCCAGTGATTGTTTCGCTTGGATCAAGCAACTCGTAATACACCACACCCAGCTGATCCCACCAAATACATACAATGAATCTTTTCCCATAAATATTCAGTTTTGCTGTGGATGTTGACGCGTGGCCAGGTAGTCCCAATGATTTTCTTCTTTTTGGATTATATAATGTATCCACTTTTGATCACTAGTGATGATTCGATGTAAAAAACTCTTTTTTTGTGCCTAGCTAGCAGCATTTCACTCATGCATAATCGGCGTTCACCATCTCTCGACTTTAATTCGTATGGAACCCAATTACCTTGTTTATGAATCATTCCTAACGATTTTAAACGATGCGAGACTGCTTGCCGAGTGCCTTCTAAGATGCAAGTTTTTTTTGTGTTTGAGACGAATTTTTCTCCAATTCTGCATCCTCATAAATTTTTGGTCTTCCACTACGATCTTTGTCTTCTACGTCAAAATCACCATTTTTAAACTTTTAAAACCACTCACGACATGTTCTCTCACTCATGGCAGCCTCATTATATGCTTTTACGAGCAGTCGATGTGCCTCAGCTGCAGATATTTTTAAATTAAAGAAGTAAATTAAAAGTTTCCGCCAATGACGCTTATTTGGCTTAAATTTACACATTTTCGGATAAAAAAATATACGATGCTAATATGAAGTTAATAATATGATAGGGTTATGTTGTTCTTGAATGAGCAACCTAATTTTCAAGCCGGTTATAATCTACGAATTGTAACGTAGGTCTCGTGCCATGCCATCTCTCTCAAAACGGCGGACACTTATTTGTACTTCTAATATGATCCTAATAAGCGTCATTTCTTATAAGACATCGCGTACGTGATGTCATTCTCAATAGAATGGACTAATAAAATGATTGTTATATAGATATTTAACCTTTTACGCTTTTTCATCTATAGAAAATTTATTATAACAGTTTATATACGAGGGTCTAAAGATTATATATAACTATATAATAAGATTATTTACAAATACCGCTTTTGATACTTGAATTATCAATAAAAAGCAATAATGCAAGCATGCGGTAAACATTATCTGGTATCATAAAGTAAACCACTTACGTTCCTTGGCGTCGTGTTCGACGGCGCTGTTATCCAATTCTTCACAATTCATAAATTTGTTTAATCTCTTTATTCCAACAGATGTCTAAAAATAGAGACTTTATTATTGTATTTAAATTTTCCAATAGAATCATTGAAAATTTTTATATATACACATCCAGGAACTTGACAGAAATACTACACAACAAATATGCGACTATACATCATGCCTATATATAAGCAGTATAGTCCTTAAATATGGACATTATACTAAATTTAGTATTATCGAATCTTTATTAGATTAGTTAGTCTCTCGACTCAAATTTACTTATTTACACTGAATTGATCTCTAACTTTATATCTGGGTGTGTTCATGCATTTGATTAATAATATAATGTAACCATCATAATATTGTTTTGAAAATTTTTTTATTAATAATTTCGAAACAATTTAAATATTAAACCGTTTGTCCATTTATCCATGCCATGTACTAACAATTTTTATTATTCCATTTCTATAATTTTTTAATTCTATAATCTTAACGCAACGGACAAACATATAATGAAAATTAATGTGTAATAACGCTAAAAGCGAAACTATATTGAAACTCCAATTCGGAATTAAAGTAATTAAATAAAACATCATCACTAAATAGAATATTTTCTTTTAGGAGGTTGTTTTTTTGCATCATATAGTAATAAGTAATGGTGTATATATCCATATATACTATTACATACTTATCAATGGTATAAGACTTAGATTCTAAACATGCTGTAATTTAATTTTTTGTAAAGATATATCAAAAATATACTTTTTAGTACAACATTAGTAACAAATGCAATGTATAATGGAGAAAATGCATGAAGTTTTATATTTCTTTTAAGATCAAAATGAGTTTTTATTAAACTTCATCTAAGAATAATATTGCCGAATTCCAAGCAGTATTGCACGTAGATAATAATATAACATCAACAACAATCGCCCTATTTATTTATTTATTTATTGGTGCAAACATTTCTTTCCAAAATTAATGGTTTACTGAAGCATAATACCTCATACATTTTCTCTATGTTAATAATGGCCATTTATATAAAAGCATTAATTTTTCACAATATTCTCTTCATAAAAGAAATTATTGCGTCAATTTTACCAGTTAGCCGTCTATGTATACCGTCAATACCGAAAGACATTTTACAAATAAGCAAAAAACAAAACAATGAGCATTTCAACCCTTTCAAAACAAAAACAATTCTGGCTACATTTATTTTAACAAAACCCACAACTAAATCCAGGAAAAAAGATACCTTAACTTACTTGTACTATATTCGATATAACATTAGGCAGCATGGATAGTGGAAAACGTAATATGTTGAATAGAGACAGCGCTACGAAAGCTCTCTCACTCTCCAGTACTTCTGTATCGTTTACCAGAACAAAACATCCGAATGACACCAGTGAGACCTACACACCATTCCAAGAAGAAAACTGTTAGGGCTCTAATATGCATTCTCATGCAACTCAAGATATAGTCTGCGGCGTGTCCATATGATCATGTTCGTGATAAAGTGTACCTTTCACTTACTACTGCACAATTACAATATGTTAACATATATTTTGAGGGTTTCATAAGAAAAGCGATTGTAAAAATGCCTTTACTCTCATAATTAATTCTTTTATGAAATTTTGAAAACATAATCAGTGAAAGTAGTGAAATGCACACAGTTTTTGGAATGATTGTAACACAATCATTTCTTTCACCGTTACGATGTAACAACATATATTAAGACTTAACATTTTATGTTAGTCATAGGTGGATGTTCATAGAAGAGTCCAATACCAAGGCTACTTAGCATAATCTATATTGGGAGCGCTACCTCCACGACGGAAACTACGATGAGTGGCAGCAGTCCTAGTGGTAAGTGCATTGTATAAAATAGAGACATTGACACGAAAATTTTTTCAGCTGATAGGATATTCTCTTCTGGGTCAGAGATCACAAACGTGAAGAATGTTAAGAAGGTAACCTTGAAAAAAATTCAACTTTTACAATATCATCAATGACGATTCGTAACCAACGATGACAATACATAACGTGTCATTGCCACATAATTGCATAATATTTGCTAACTCCCATTCCAGAGGTATATTTAGGTACAATTAATCAATTTATGACATTATCAAATATTTACTAAGATCTGCGTTATCAATATAAATACAGCAATATTGTTTGTAAGTCCCCTATAGATAGCATTATCTTGACCAATCTGTGATTCAATAAAGGCAGATAAGTTACGCAAAGCAAAACATGACGCGGATTACATTTCTTTATAATAATAGCTTTCAAAGTTTATTAATTTTTGAACTTCAACTTCTGCAGATATTGCGAATGCATTTCAGATTTTTTTTTATCCCAGTTACAATTTATGGTAATGTTAAAAAGCAGGTCTATGCATTCAATTTCTTTTTGTTTTTCGTTCTCACTTAAATATATGAAAGTTTATTTCTATTATCCTTTTAAGGCATTAAATTCATTACTTTCAATTATGTACTTACAAAATATGGTGTTTGTCTTTTGCAATTAACAAAGTTTCTAGTAAGCCATGACAGACACAGATAATAAAATGGTTCTATTTTTTAATAGTTTCTTTAAGAAATATTAGAAACGGGGACAGTATTACGTTGTTTCAAGAAAATAGAACACGGACAATTTTCTTATATAATTTACATAAAATTTGGTTATTGAAAAATAGCATAATTATATTACGACGAAATAAATGTTGAAAGGACATTTATATTGCAGGGCAAAAGAAATACTATTATACTAAAACATAAGGTAGGTAAATGTTCTAAATTTCAAAAATATCTCAAGTAAACTTTAACATAAAAAAAAACTAATCTTATCAAACAGTATCTAATATAAACCATGTGTACGATATGAAAGATATGGGTGCTTTATCAGTTTTGTAGTCATTTCCTACCCCCTATCTGATTTCAGATAAAATTTTACTCATATGAGAATTGGAAAAAATATAGATAAATATTGCACAATTATTTAACTGATAAAATATTGCATAAAGTTGCATAAAGATATTTTAATGGAAACTTTTTACCAGAAATGGTGCACACGACCAAATAAATGATGTAGCAGAATTGAGATATGCTGTTTGTTTCAAAACATGCATTTCCTTGTTCCTTATTTTTAATATTTGATCTTCGAAACTTGGTTCCCAAGCATACATTTTTAAAACCTGTAAAAACGAACTATGTGAATATATATTAAAATAAACCAATATTTTTTTTTAATTAAGAGAATAATTATTCCAAAATCAAAATTCAATCATCAATTATTTCAGTGAGAATCATGGATTAATCATTGCTGTTTTAAGTACACTGGTGCTTTAATACGATGTATAAACGAGTTGATAAAAAAAGTAACGTTTAAAAAATTCAAAAAAGTTTATTCATACCTTTATTCCATTAAGAACTTCATTCATAAGTTTTACTCTTTCGTCTTTGTATTTCATTTGTTTGATTTGCAGTGTCTTCACTCTACTTGCTATGAGCCCGTTTACGGGTATAAGTACAATCATAACGGCTAAACCGGCAAGTACAGAAGGACCCAGAATTTTCCATAGGAAAAACAACGCTAATGCGATTTGCAATGGAGCTGACCATACCATATTCAAATATGCTGTCAGTTCCAGAAACCTGCGAGTGAACAAAATAACATTAGGTACAATCATTACTACAATTATAAAATGGCTTTATTCTATAGTGCTAAAATCAGAAAAAGTCTATATTTAAAAACGTAAGACTGTCGCGCTCCTTGTTAATCAAAGACTAAATTGATATAAGACGTAAAAATAGGACTCGCCTTTGAGCATCGACAGACATCAAATTGACAATTTCTCCAACTGTGGATTCCTTCCTTGCGGCGTTTGACATGCGTAACGACTTCCGATAAATGGCACTGGTGAGCGCCGTTCGTATGCGCATGCCCACCAAGTACATCCTAGTGAAATAATGTGCTAACAGCATCGTCTGCACTATGGCAGTGGCCAACAGTAGAACAGCGTACAAATATCCCTTCCAGACTGGTTGGTTTGTTCGAATAAACTTTATCAGCAATCTTTAAAGAAAACAGAACATTAGCGGAATAGATACATCGTCAATAATTAAAGTTGTCATTAAAAAATAATATCTATAACTAAAAATATGTGTTGAATATTACAAACAACTGTTATAAAAATTGTAAGTCATCAGATTCTGATGTGAGTTTTAGTGAAATGAGTTTCAATTGTAAGCACTGCAATATGGATATCAAATGAAAAGAACTTGTCAAGAGTATTATTTGAGTATAATGCGACAACTTCAATTTCATTATTGCATATTGATACTGAGAATATTAAATATTTTTTTTTAAAGAAAAGAGTGAATATTACTGTGTGTTTAATATAACTTTAATGTTGTTTGTAAAGTGATAACATTGATACAATTAATGAAAATTAGTATATGTGAATACAAATAATAAATTAAAAATGGTTAATCATTAATTATTTTGTAAAATTTTCATTAATAGATATGAGATTGTATTAATTATTATCTTCAGTAACTTTAAAAACAGCATTAAAGTTGTACCTAATGAGCAGTGCTTTCGTCATAGCAATTTGACAATCCCAAAAGTGAATCAAATTCAAATGCAATCAATTTTATTCTTTTTGTTTAAATACCAAAAGAACAGATTACATTTTTATTTTTCCTGACCGATCACTTAACTTATGATCGTCCTTGAACAAGTTCAGTTAGATGCGATCACACTAAACTAAAAAGCCAAGAATGAAAAAACGGATTAACAGAAAATGCCTACTGTAATAATATTTACTAAACGAGTCTAAACTGTAGAATAACTAACATTGCTTCTCATTCAGCAAAAAGAAAATTTATATCACAGTGACCCAATATTTGTAACACTAC
The DNA here is from genome assembly GCA_005406025.1 of Eumeta japonica. Lineage (NCBI taxonomy): Eukaryota > Metazoa > Arthropoda > Insecta > Lepidoptera > Psychidae > Eumeta > Eumeta japonica. The sequence goes on from BGZK01000788.1 coordinate 153,056, forward strand.
AGATATTTATTATTAAAACGTTGAAAAAAAAAATGTAGTCGAGGCGTTTTAAATGTAAACATAACAATTGTGTCACACACGCAGTGCCGGCTAAAGGCCTTCAACTGCGACTTGTAACCGTAGCCGCGCCGGCCGGTCGATCCGGCGAAAAAAAAAAAACGACGATTTTGTTCACAATCATCTCTAATGGAACTAAACGCGTCTTATAACGCGCGTGAGACGGTCCGGCGTATAGCTCGTGTTCCGCATAGTTCGGTCTGCCGCTACCGACAACGGGGGTGGCGAGTACAACATCGAAGATGAAAATTTCTATATGTTTAGTTTTAACATTAGATTGGTAAAATGCTTTATTTACATTTTTATTTTGGAAATTAAAAAGTGGTAAAACACTAAAGATAGAATTTTGTAAGCGAATATTTATACACCGAAATTAGAATGAATCTTCACACTTTTGTTTCAGTGTCATTGTAAATATAACCTTGAAGAAAGCAAATTTGTATAGGGTTTTTTCACGTAATTTCTTCTAAGAATGGAATATTAATTATTGTATTAAATGTTTTAATATTTGAATTTTAAGACACAAACAGAATCAGCAATGCATATCTGGATAAGTAGAATTAAAATTTTAATAAATAAATGCAAATAATAGTTTACAAAAAATGTCATTCTACATATATTCTAAATATATGCATATTATTCATTAAGTAAGTATTCATTTGAGTTTCGGTATTTTGGAGTCGCCTATCGATTTATCCCAACCTTATTTTTTATTCAAGTTTTATTCAAAATTGATTGACAAAAATTATGCAAAATTATTTTCTAAATGATAAGGTTATCACGTTTAGTTTAGAGTAGTATTGGTATCTGCATACATAAAATATAACTTTAGGAAATCTTTGTTTAAATTTCAATAAGTCGAAACTCTACGTAGTAGGTACTATTCTAATGCTTCTATCGACTTTTATTTTGTTTTTCCAAAAGAGAATAAATATTTAATTAGGTAATGTCCATACTCTTACTACGCAAAATGATCAGATCCTTAAATAATACGAATATTATTTAATGTGTAAAATTATAATGAATTGTTTGCCGAAAGAACATCAACATACATCGGCATTTAGGTATTGTATATTCCACACAATAACAAATAAATACCATTTACTGTGTTTTGTCTCAGTAACGTGGCACTTCGTTATGCTTGGCGCCACAATTACCCAGAAACCCAAATTACTTCATGGTTTCTTTATGTCGCAAGTTGTTATTGTCAATACATATTCTATTAACCTTTCCCACGCGATCTGGATAGGGGACGTCCATATATTACGTCATCGATTTTTTGCTGATTTTCACCCCACAATCATCCTATCGTCATTTCCTAATGACCCCACTCTCGTGAAACTGACGTCATTTCCAGTTTGACAAAATTAAAACATTTGCGGATTTGAAAAAATACGGTAACATTAAAACGATTTGTTATAGAATCATTTTTTTTATTATTATATACTTTGGCAATGTTCATTAATATAATAATATTATTCTTCCCTATTCTATACATATATTTAGTTTTCTCTGGATAGCTCCCACGGAGTTTTCACCCATTCTTGCAAATCCTGGATCACGTGTAATATCTCCGTATCCTCCCCATATTCATTATGGCTCGAGTACAATATACTATTGTACATTTTGGAGTAACTGACATCACAAGAATAACGTCAATTTCGAAACGCCCCCCCTTCTTCCATCATTTACCGTCATCCGCTGACCAACCGCCCCCTAATTTAGAATGACGTAATATATGGACGGCCCCATATTCGTATAGGGCATTTTTATATCTCGATTTACTAAGTAGATATCGACATGTTTTCTTTTATTTATTTAAGTGCGGCTATTAGAGAAAGATAGATATAGCAAAAAAAAAAATTGATTTCAGGTTTAAGAAACATGACGCAACTGTACATATAAAAAATCTTTCTTATCTATTGTACTACAGTTATCTACTTCACCTTAACAATACTACTGTGATAAAATATAACCTAGATATTCCTTATGAGTGTATGTTAATTTGCAAGAGATGTTAACATTTCCATATATAAAGTTTAATTGTACCGCACTACAAGTAAATACCATGATTATATTATGAATACCGTTTTAAACAAATATTTTTTCCTTCATATTTATGAAGTCATATTACGTAAATTAAATTAATAAATCTTTCATCGTTATTCGAACGAGAAAACGAACTCGATGAACATCATATACGATAAATTAAATCCTGGTGCGTAAAAAGAAAAAAAAAAAACTATTAGCATAAAAACGTTGATAGGTACAACGTAAGATATCCATAAATAAATAACAAACAATAATGACTCCGTCGAATTAATAAAACCGCACTCGGCGGATGACGTAATGATAATACGGCACGTCGATGATTCGGCACGTACTCGAGCAACTGCGGTGATATGAACATGAACACGTCGTTGATCAGCTTCAGCAGGGAGCCGAACAGGAACTGGCCGCCGAAAGCGAGGCACAGCGCCGGCAGTATCGACGTCGGCTTCCTCTCGTTCTCCGGCTTGAAATTGACGGTCGCCGAGGTCTTGCTGTAGGAAGCTCGCGGCGTGTTGGCGCTGTCGAGAAAACGCACACGTTACTGACCTTGATCACGCGTCTGTTGACTCACACGAAATTAAACTGTGACCGTGACGGCGCCCTTGTTCGAAATCAACATCGAAATACAATACAAAAAATTGTCACCACTTTCGGATTCAACATAGAGTCGTGTTTTTTGAATGAAACTATTTTTCATGTTAACGTCACCTCACATTTAATTTTTGTATGGTGAGAATTAATTCTTTGATTTTGTATTAATTTGGCTTTCCTTGTTTTCATTTGGGTTTGAAAACTTGAAATACGACATTGCTAAATAAAAAAAAAAAACTATCACATTTCTAATGATGATAATAATTCCACATTATAAGAAACTTTTTTAGTTTTAAACGTAACCGTAATGTTTTTCATCGACTTTGGCAAACGATTTAACAAGATTACCTTTTTAAATAAAGAAAGGTCGCGCATGCGTATTACACGCAATCTTATGAGAACAAAGATAAGATACATGCGGTAGCAGTTGCAAAATAAAATTTTTATTCAGACTGATATAAAAATTTGTAATTTTATTATTACCTAAAAATTTTACATAATTATTTTACTGTGATAATATTGTGAATATGAAAGCGAATGTACTTGTTGCGTTGCTACAACATGTCATCCGAAAACATCTGTAGAGAACTTGTACAATTCTATTTTTTATTGCATCATAAGGATTTTTGATTTACTTCAAAATACCAAAAACAAAACAATTAAAATGTGTACAATCAGTTTATACCAATGAAATGAAGAGTTGACTTCTCAAAGTCGCTCGAAAATGCTCATTAACTTAACGTGACGTCACTCCATAACATATCAACTTTTTATGGTGCGCAAATTTTATTACATTACCATCGAAACAATATATTTATAGTTTTACTTTATAAATTACATTTTTTTTTATAACGATGAATAATCCTTCAACAAGTAATAATTAACGTCTTTTATAATAATTATTAACCAATAATTTTTAACCGTGCCTGAAGGACCTAAATTTTGAAAGAAATTAAAGTAACTGGAAGATTTATATCCTTCAAAATCTGTCTTGCAATGTCGTGAACGTTATTCCGATATAAATAAATTACATTTGTAGAGCAATTTATAGAGACCAAGTAGATACGTACATCAACAAAGCGTATAAAGTAAACAAGAAATAAGTTTCTTTTGAGCCTTGAATACATTACTCAATGACCATTTTTCACAGATGGAGAATGATTCCGAAAACGGCAAGAAATTTTAAGTTTTACAAATAATTGTCGACGTCTGATACAATATTACGCAATGATTACATACTCTTTGCTCAGGTAAGCAGTCGTTAACGTATAGCATTTGCAAAGGGGAGAAACCGGCATGCGTGCCATTGGAGAACAGGTAACCAAATCGGCAATGGACGCGCAATCCCAAAAGATTTCCTAGTGCGTTGGCGGCCTTCCAGAAAGAAATAAAACTTATTCTAGAAAATACCCTCGCGGTAATTAATAGGAAACGTCGCTGATAATACACGATTTCAGAATTTTGTCGCACGTGAAAAAAAAAATGCATCGAGACTGAAGAAAATAAATAATCAATCAGAGCACTCTCTGTTAAATATGCGGTACGTAGAGTGACGTCACTTTGCCTCAATCGGTGTTTGAAATTACGTTTTAATTTGCGTAATTTATAATTAAATATTTCGTTAAAAAAATGAAAATTTATAATAAATATTTTGTGCACTCGCTACTACAACTATTATTACTGAATTGTTAACATAAGCGTTGTTGAAGAGCAGATTTCAGTTTGACAGCCGATCCGTCATAGGCGACATCTCCAATCAGATCGATTCTTCTTGTTACTTTATATCATACAAAGAAACATGTGCTTATTCTAGAATACGGTTAACGGTTAACGTCGACCTTGCAAGAGGTGATAACTCATCTGTCATGACTTTCAAAATACTTATACTTACTCTCAATAAAAAAATCTCAGAAAATATTTTTCTTGTCTTTGAAACGTAGATGTAGGAACAGTGATGTGTTAGGAAGAGGTGTGGTTTGAAAGAAGGTGTAGTGACTAGAGTAGAAACTTGTAAAAAAAAGGTATGTTGCGGTGGTTTGCCCATCAGAAAAGGATGAATGAAAGTACATTGACAAAACAAATGTATAGAGCGAATGTGTGTGGTGGGAAGATCGGCAAGGGTCGCTCTAGAAAAGCCTATGCAAAATGGCATACTAAAAAAAAGCTAAATTTTAAGCACCCGAACGCCGACGAGCTTGCATGAATAGATTGATGAATGTCAGTGATGCAATTCATGCGGAAATCTATAGTCTCCGCCTACCTTTTTGGAAGATAAGCGCGAGTTTGTGTTATTTTAGACAAACAAGACATAAAATAACTTAGACGTTATTCTACTAAAAAATCATACCAGCATATGAAGATTTTAATCAATTTTTAAAAATACTCAAAAGCGGTTAAATAGCCGCAGAACATTTCCATTTAATCATGCATATTAATGATATATTTCGTTCAGAAATAGTTAAACAATGTTTTACTTTTTATTAATCATTAGATGAGTGATCCCTTGAAATACTGATTTTGACTTTTGGGAAACGTATATGAATACAATATTTAAGTGGTACATTTTGAAGCATAAGTAAAAAAAAACATTGATAACGTTCGGTCACCGCAATCTAACACACTAATTTAAGCTTGCTAATAATTTTGGGAAAAATGTGTGTATAGTGCAAAATTTGGGTATATATATAAAAAAAAAGGTTATTTCGAAACACTGATAAAGCTGCAAATTATTTGGTGTTTGAAGTTTCTTGTAAGTAAATATATATAACTGCCTGTAACAGGATGCCCAGCTCTTACCTAGCTTATATTATGTAATATGTTATTAATACACTTATGTTATTTGTAACGAAACGAAAACGAAACAAGAAAAAAGAAGGAAATAGTAAGTTAGGTACTAAGTTAGTTAATCTTAGACTAACAAAACAGCGTAACATCTAAGATATCTTATATTCTTACGCATGCACGCACACACACACACTAAGTTATACACACATATACTCTTGCCATAAAATCAGGCAAAGGCCTTTCTACTTGTATAAAACTTGCACTATTATTTACATGTATATAAAATTAAGGCCTTGCATAAAGAATTATGTAACAATAAAATAGGAGTAATGGCATTTACTTACATTTCTCGTTTGAGCAACGACTTTTTCCAGAATTTGTTGAATTTAGGATATACTTCGGCAGATGAGTCTTGCGGATTTAGAGCCCATAGATCATCTTCAGTGAGACTTCTTCTAAAGCCCGTCGCAGCTAATGCACCAAACCAGCTAAAAGTTAAACGACTGGGGAAGCCTGATGCTTTTTCTGGGCAAGGGTTCTGTATGAAAATTGGATATTAAATTGATATGTTTTGTTTCAAAATATATAGTACAAAAACGATTAAGTTACCTTTTCGAATTTATATGGAGTATCTTTAGGTGGTAAATCGGCGAAACAGTTCAAAAATAACATAATGAAAATTAAGGGGTAGTATATCATATAGCTGATAAACGTGTATCGAACATTTTCATCTTCCTCTTGCCTTCGGTTGTGTTGTACTATTTCAGTCTGAAGTTGAGGCAATCCAGCTAGCACCAATAATAACCAGAACAAGAACAATACACCTGATGCTCGCATACCATATTTTCTATTATAATAGAGTAATGTTGCTGATAAACACTGAAAATTTTAAGATAAGGTTACTTAAATAAAAAATAGTTTATTATTTAAATCCAAAAAATAGTTGAATATATTAAAAATAAATATCAATCAAAATGATATTTTAGATATGGATCAATTATGGTTCTATAGCATAAAAGGAGTAGCAGTTATTATTCTTTAATAAGTAATTAATTAAGATATGATATCTCTCTGAAGTTAATTAACGTACTTGCGATTATAAAACTCGTCAAATATAAATATTACGTAATGTAAAATTTAAGGGACACAAAATAAGTGTGTGAACTATCTACAAATTGTAGGTAGGTATCTAAAACAAAGATTGACATTTCTTGTTGAAAATAATAGTTTACGCACTCAGTGGCATGAAGAATGGGCCCCGAACACCACATGGTCATACATGCTCAATGAGCAATTAGCCTACAAATCGCCTACTAAGCAAGTATAGCACGTGATGCGCGGATCTCGTCTTTCGTGCCACTAAATATACTCGTATTAGGTTTATTATCAGAAATGTTTTAAGTCTATTAAGTGTTTGATATTTGCAGAGCATTTAATAGAATAGTTGTAAAACCAGAGGAACAGAAAATTAACAACTGGATCTATTTCATGAAATGTCCAAGTAAATGGAAAAAAAAAAACACTTAAGAATTTAAAATAAATAAACAAATAAGTATTAAAAATCGTTACTGAATTTTTGTAGATGTATGAATTTTAATTAGTTGTCATGATCGCCTTCGTCTCTATGTATGTATGTACATATACTTAAGATTACTTACTTTCGTAGTTGTACTATCCAATTTTATGTTGGATAATAATAAATATTTTACAGCCTATACTCAAGCAAATAATCTAAAACTTATATTTCAAAATAGATGTTCAAGTCCCTGTTCACCCCATTAGGCATTGAGTTTCCTAACCGCGTGCACATCTAAGCCGTTACCAGAGCTATAATTTGCACGACGTATCATGCGTAGTATTTGAGTGTTTTGTCTAAGATTGCTTCTGAAATTTCAAGTCAAACAAATAAAATAGCATCAGTATTTTATGTTTTATAATTTTAGACATTTTTGAAGTTATAGTCTTTTTGGCGCATTAAGAAAAAATGATGTCAGTAAATTTTTATGAGGGTGACGCGAAAACTACAGTATGAAGTTCTCGTAAGCAGTTTAACGAGCAACTTGAGACCACTAATAAGTGATGTGTTAAACGTTCGAGCTGGAGTTGGTTTCAAATTTCCTGCCACCGAGTAGGTGACCATACGGCCCCCCCTCCAAGGAGTATTACCCACCCCTTCATCCCCCTCTGCCGTGAGAATTTTCTACCCTCCCACTTCCCTCTGGGATACCAAAATCCCTCGCAACAAATCTCGACGGTGGGTGGTTCTAGAATTTAGAACTTGGACTCATTGGAATCGGCATTAGATCTGGCCCGTCCGATTTCTTAAATTTCCTGTCACCAAGTAGGTAAACATACATCTTCGAGGAATATCCCCCACTCAGCCTTGTCAATTTCCCACCTTCCTCTCATTACCTCTCTGGGATACCTCGCCTTCCCGTAACGTATCTCGGTAGTGGGTGGTCGTAGGTAACGTAACTCGATCTATCATCAATCGATCACCGCATGGTTAGAAGCCCATTGAATTTAAATGTAAAAGTAGGATGATCTCGTCTGATTAAGATTTAGTTCATGCCAACAACCCGGAACATTCGGAATCTCGAAAATTTTCCACTCGCACTACTACAAAAGTACTTCGAACGTCTTGCCAATACAGATCCATGAATGATAAAAAATACATGTTTGTGGAAATTATTCGTATACTTGGGTCAAAGTTTTTTTTAAGATTCGCTGTCGGAACAGCGGTCAAAACCTTTCTAATTATATCTTTAAATTGATGGTGCACAAACGGAATATCAGGTTGCAATCTCTAACTGACATCTCTAACTACGGTACGGTACTAAACTGCGGTAAAAATCAGTAAATGGATTTAAGAGGCCGTAGAACATGGCATATGTCACTTCAATACAAACTGCATTATTACAGAAAAAATCTAGAAAGATAAAGGTTTTAAAATATACGTGAAAAAATTGTCTACTGAACAAATTGAAATGAAAACTGAAGACCGTTTAGGCTGAAATTGTTATGCCGAAATCACTGTTATTAGAGAAGATCGGGAACTTTTATCGGCAGTAACACATATCGACTTAAAAATTTGTTACCGGCACAGCTAGGGATTCTTAAGCGCATCTGACCCGATATGATACAAAAGACATTTTGGATGTCAGTCTTTAAGAAATTAGAACGGCCCGCAAACAAGTGAAAAGTAGTTAGGCACCAAATAATGACAGAAGCATGACTCAATTTCTGAAAGCTGGTGAAGAGTCAGTACTCATAGCCCTCCAAAAGTTATTCGATTTCGTTGAACTCACTCGCACTCAGTAAAAATGGTATTATAAAATTTTCTGAAATATAGAAGACAAATATCCATGGGCATAAGCGGCTCGACTTCTTACCGGGCTGTTTTATTTTAAGAATATGTGATAATAATTAGAAATGAGCTACCCTTAAGTTTCTTGCTCGTTCTTTTAAGGGAAAAGGGCCATCTGAACGAGTGGTAAAATGTAAATTCGAAAATAATTATGAGGTACTTCGATAGTTATTTTACAACCTATAAAATAAAAAAAAAATATTTTGAATTTCAATGCGAACTCAAAGGTACAATAAGAATCTTGGAGTACATTATGTGGTTGTATTGTTCTTCAAAAAGGACAACTTATTTTTGAAGAATTAAGAAATGCATCACGTTCTTAGCCAGTGTATAAGTTTTTTTTTGAGATTTATCACAAGCCATCTTATATATGTTTGATAATTTCCATCCGTCCGAACAAGCCGGTCTCCGAAAAGGCTTCAACATCGTAGACCACATCCACACGCTTCGTAAAATTACGCACAAGTCCGAGGAGTGTAATCAGCCGCTATTGTTAACGATGTGAATTGTGAAAAAGCCTTTGATTCAATCGAAACTTATGTTGCGACGTATGTACAATAATGGCACTACGTCAGTCCGGGTGTAGAATGACGGTACAAAAATAATCCAACTGTAAATAGGCATGAAACAAAGACATATCTTCCATTATCTTGACTACAGAATTGGAAGAAGTTTTCAAACTTTTTCACGAATACGGAAATAAATTAGGCATCAAAGTCAATGGCGAACACACCACTCGCTTTAGATTTGCTGACGACAAAATCGTAGCGGCCGAATAGCTGGATGATGTAAAAACTATTCGCCAAGATAGATTAATATAACGTCATTTCACTTGTACAATTGTATAGAAACGAAAGAAAAAAATTGATAATCTACATCCGGGAAAGCTCTAGGCCTGTAAGTGGTTATCCCCGCTTCTTGGAAATATAAATCTGTGCTCACATTGATCGTTCATCAGCGGTGTGGCTGCTCATAAATGTGCTGGCTTTCTATCAAAATTTGTTGGGGCCGTTTTTTATGCGATTACAGCCGATCAATTGTACACAGAGATCCACCGACATGTCTTTATTGCGTTTATTAGTCAGCTTTTCGGCTTTGGAATTCACTTTTTTAGAATCGATTTTCATATATAATCCCCGGTACGCAAACTAGATGTGGAGCGAAATCGAGTGTTAAGAAAAAATAATCCCGTTATGTTGCTTGTACTTTTAATACATTTGTGTTTCTTCTACTGAAGGCGTGTATATTTCTTCCATTGCTGATGTATAGATATTTTATTTTTAATGCAGATAAATTAAGTTTTCGATATATATATATATATATATATATATATATATATATATATATATATATATATATATATATGTTAAGCGTTATTTCCACTGTTACCAATCGTTAAATTTCATCGTCATCAATAAATTAACGATTTCCAAGCTCCATTGTCAATAATATTTTTACGAGTTTTGAATTTTGAACTACTACGAATGGCACTCAACCGATTACACTTTGCCAATCTCTAGGCCCCCTCGACTAGAAATGATAAAAGCACCCTATAAAAGATTTTGAACTAGACAAATTAAGTTTTATTTAGGAAATAATTGTGACAAACAAGATACAAATACAAAAATATTTAGCATAACAAAGCATTCATATGTTCTCAAGTTTAGATCAGAAGAGTAAACTACCTGTCGCGCATCGGAGTTGACGCGCACCATTTTTTTTTATCGGTGTGGTCACAATTAAAGGGCTATTCATAAATTACGTCAAACGTTAACGAAGGGGTCAACAAAGTGACGGATGAACCATAAGCTTCGTGACGTCAACGACCCCATTAACAACTAATTATTTTAAAAGGTTTTTGAAGCGGTTTTTAAGTTATTTTTCTGAAAAAATATTTTAAATAGAACTACATACACAGTTTTGGAAGTACAGTTTATGTTTAATAGTTCTTAAATTAAAAATTAACAATATCTGTGACGTAACATAAGGGATGAAATGGTCACACAAATATCAACCTGTAATGAGGACGGGCGAGAGGGCTCGAAAATCATGAAATTCGTGTGGTGTCATTTATGGATGAACTCTTAAAGTTTAAATCAGTCGTATTACATGATTACTGAAAAAATATATAAATGCACAAATTCTTTAAAATAATTGTTTTATAGGGTTCCGTAGTCAACAAGGAATCCTTATAGATTTGCCTTGTCTGTTTATCCGTCTGTCTGTTTATCCGCGGCTTAGCTCAGTCTAATCACGCCGATACGTGGTAGAGTAAAAATTTTTTTATATACCTTCCCTACACCTACAGTGGGGACAATTTTTTTCTTCGTTTATTCTCCGGTGTGGAGTATCGTTAGATGGCCTATTCAAAAATATTGCAGGTCTGCGAAATTTCGGGATATGTTTTTTAGGGATACATTTTTCTAATTAGGGATACGTTTAAGCTTGAAATTGCAAATTTTTGTTGGAGTCAAGTGTCCCCACCCCGGCAGGCAAATGGTTATTTTTAAATATGTGAGAAAGTTTACTGTAGTAATATACTAAATGTGCGAAAATTCGTCCGCTTTTGAATTGCGATAGTTAGTCCTCATCAAATACAACACTTTTTGTTTTAATATCATATACCGCATATACTATGAATAAATAGTACATAAATAAGTAAATGAACCCGCATTTAATTCGTGGTCACCTTACTCGGTGTGGGTAGGAGCATGATGCAATGTCTCTTTCTATCTATTTCGTTATTACCATAATTTTTTTTACTAATGACAATGACAAGTCAGTTACAAGAGATATTACTTACCACAATGTGAGGTGTTCGAATTGTTATCCTCCGACTGCCATGCATTTTTCAGCTCTTATAGCTAAATGCAGAGTATAAACGCAACGCCTGAGATGGATTCTCGCGACTTTCTCCATGACACAAAGTCATATACGCGTAATCAATGTTGGAGAATGAGATTGCGAATTCAAAAATTAAAACTAGTGATTTAATTAAAACAATTTTCAAGTCGGCTTTGAGTTTAGTTCATTGCGCGTTTGAAGATGAACATAGTGACCAATGTGGTGACTACATACGAAGGCTTAATGTGCTCTCCGTGACACGGAAGCGAATGATTTGTTTTGAACGAGTCAATCCAATGACATAAATAGGTATTGATCACTATTAACAGTCAGGTAATTAAAAAATAGTGTCAAATAACCACTGCTGATAAACGCTTCGTTAAAAAGAAACAGTAGTAAATAAATAACAGCACACAACAGTTATGTTACTTATCGTATACAATCGATGACCTACATTCCGTCTATCGTATTCGGAAATTCGTATCCAACTAACTGAATTTTTAAAAGTAATTTTACCTGAAACAGTTCTGTTGGACGGGGGCGGCCACGAAGAATAAATAACAGAAGACGATGTACGGACGATTCTTAATTTTTGAGTCCCCAAAAAGACGTAAATGTCTTAGTTACTTTCTATTACTAGTGACTGCACTAAACTTAGCGTTCCAAATAATTGCGGTTTTCAGAAATTTAAAAAATATTTTTTTTCATATCTTTATGAAATTTGTTGTCGTCTTGTCACCTATTCTTCGTGGCGGCGGCGCAAAGGATGTAACAAAAGAATATTTCTTTGACCGCGCCGCTTTGGTTTAAAATGATCTTAAAATCTAATCCGATAAAGTTTAATTCTTTAACATTAAATAACTTCCGGCATTTGTAAAGACATAGAGTATATATAAGAGATTATAGACTTATAGACGTGAACTTAAGGTTCAATTTTGATTGTAATATTACTTATTGCTATGAGCTCTTAATCATTTGAATTTGCTGGCTTAATTTTTTTTAGGTGCTTTTACAATTTTATTTGGCCATTGACCTAGATAACAGAATCAACCTCGTTTGCAAAAGGTTGCGAATCAGTATTGTAAATTGGACAGTATAATACAAGTTATTATGATTTCATTGTAATTAATTACTCAAAGTTATTCATTGATGGGGCTTAGTTTACTATTGTAAAATGCATGACTACTGAAAACATTCCAAGGAAACACTACAATATACTTAGCAATAAAAACGACTCCAAAAATAACAATAATTGTAACTACATTATGTTATCGTAATAATTTGATTGATTTTTAAGTAGTCTAATATTTTTCATTTCATTTTACTTAGGAGAACTCTAAAAAATATTTTGATCATTGTTTGTTATTCACAGGTATGTGTTGAGTTAAATTTGAAGTGGGTAGGTACCTACCTACCTTTTTGCGTGGTAAACACATAGATCGTACCTACATATTAATGAGTAGAAAAAGTAAGAGTTGATTATTAAGTTGTAGAAGAATACACAATTATTTTTTTACTATTTAGTGCATATTAATTTGTTATTGAAGTCGATTCTTTTTATTAAAATTTTTGTTTTTTTTTTTTGATTTTTGGTGAATCTGAAGTACCGTAACCAATTTGTCTGAATACGGATAGACCTACTAAACACGCTACTCATTACATCTTACGGTAATCCGATAGGGAGTTCCATTAATCATCATATTCGACTACGACAATTACTTGACCATAACGACGTTACGGTAGGTGACCCAATATCCGAATAGCCTATAAAAAAATCGGCCGAGTATTGTTTATTTGTGCCTAAGAATTGAAGAATTCCGTTACTTTGTCATGGGTCCCATAATCAGAACCTAACCAAACTCTCATCAAACTATCCTTGAAGTACATCCTTTCCAATAAAAAAAAGAATCATTGAAATCGGTTAGTGTGATATTGAGTTATTCGTCCATTTGTCGTGCACATATTTAATGCAAATTTAAGACTTATATGGTTTTCGCATGGATGCCAGTGTCAGAACTAGACCACATTGAAAAGGGGCCACACGGGAAACACCAGCTTTCAAATAACAAAAGACTCATCGAAATCGGTTAGCGAGATATTGAGTTATTCGTCCATTTGTCGTGCACATATATAATGCAAATTTAAGACTTATATGGTTTTCGCATGGATGCCAGTGTCAGAACTAGACCACATTGAAAAGGGGCCACACGGGAAACACCAGCTTTCAAATAACAAAAGAATTATCAAAATCGGTTCACCCATTTGAAAGTTCAGAGGTAAGAAACGTGTCGTATTCGATAAAAACTATCTGTGATAATTCAAAAGCGGACGAATTTTCGCACAGCCAGTATATAACGAAGTAAAAAGGACAACTATCAAAGCTATGACTATGTAGGCTTCACAGCATACAGTACAACGCACGAAACTCTGCCGCTTTGAATTGCCTGCGAACGATGTAATGCAGGTTCATTATCCGCGCCTCTTCCTTCTTCTCCCCGGTATTCATACTTAACGGCATTGTGACGTTTTCGTGACTACCTTCACAGGGATAGAGTTTCGTACGTTGTACAGTAACGAGGAATAATAGACCAACTTATAAAATGAAGGTACTTCGAAAGCAAAAAGCAAAATTTCATACAAATTCCATTGAAAACTATTTAGATGACGTTGTCAGTTGCGTAAAACGAGTAATAAATATAAATATATTTAAATAATTTCATATGGTTCATGTAAAATTATGGAAATATAAATCACATTCTTAATTCCCGCCCTATGTGGGCCTGTTTTTAGACCTTATTGGCCGTTTAACCGTGAACCAAATGAATAGGTTCATAGTATCAAAGAAAAACCCCTTTAAGTCCGTATACTGTGACGAACAACTGCGGAACCCTACACTACGCATGGTCCGACACACACTCGGCCTGTATTTAATTCTTTATTTTTTTATTTCTAAACTTCTACCGAGACAATCTCTTTTTTTCTGTCACGCGTTTCAGGACAATAACAACTGAATAATGCACAAACAATCACAACATTTACAACATTAAATTATGAATCACGTGAACACATCGGAGTTAACGTATCAATCAGTAAAGACGTGAAAAAAACGTTCGCATCGCTTATTTACCTAACAAATAGCGGGACTCCCCTAGGCTGTGGACATCATTTAATTTTATAATGACGTCTGCCAGCGAGGACTTCTCGTCTTGCAAACGATTTACTTGTTTTAGTTGCTATAGATTAAAAGCCATTATTATTTCTATATTTCCATTATTCATTCATTACGGACCTTTTGATCAATAATTTTTTACTCACATAAGTCGGAGCCCCTGTAGCTCGGGGGCCGTAATAATTGATACGTCTGATACAGTGGTAGCTATGACACCATCGATTATAATATTACATTTCGACATTTCCATTATTGTATCGTGTACCACTCAATTAATGAATGTTGTCTTATTAATAAACTAGCTGGCCCGGTAGACGTTGTTCTGCACTTTCTTGTAGGCGATTTGCCCGTATAGGTCCCCCGCAGCTGCAACGGTATGGGCATTAGATGTTTTTTCTTTTATATCGATCGATGTCAATCTTAATCGCGGTCTCGTTTTCGACCCTAGTCACGTTTTCAATTTCGATTTCGCTACCAATCACAGTTCAGATTTGAACGAAGCCGGGTATTAATATCAAAATAAAATGGAGCTAATATTACTTGAGGATAGTGTAGCTATCTATGAGTAAATGAATTTTTAGAAATGGTGTAGTAGTTCGGTTCAATAATGCAAATACAGAGCCGAATACGGGGACAAACCCCAGTAGGCAAATATGAAACATCTCGATCACACTTTAAATTTTGATCTCGCTTTTACACTTATTTTCGTCTCTCTTTCTTTAGGAAATGATAACGCTGTCTGTCATGATTCCGATCCCGCTCCTCGTCCTTCATTTCGATCTGATCCAGATTCTTGTTTTGCACCCGATCGCGATTGCAGTTCTACTTTTGATTTAATTTCAATAAATTATGCTATTTTAAGGGTTCTTTTTTTCACAGAGGAACCTTAAAAATATCGCGATAAAAAGGAACTTAAATGTAAGTTTAGTAAGCCCTTCTACTTTAAAATGGAAATTGGTATAACTAACTAGATAAATTATCTATAGATAATTAGATAAATTTATTCAGTTTGTATTGAATTTGAATTGCATTGTAACTGAACTTATCTATAGTATGCTACTGTTTCTTCTACTTGCTTAATTAATCTTTCAGCTTGTACTATCCATAATAGCTTTTACCCGCGGCTCCTCCCGCATAGACAAAAAATGATGAAAATTTTTGTTTGGATAAGATTTGCATAAAACCGTCCTCTGTGGGCGTCTATGTCCCGAAAAGAGTAACTATGCCAAATATCAAGTCAATCGGACCTATAGTTTCGGAAATTTCGTGATGAGTCAGTCAGTTAGTCAGTGGTACTTCGCTTATATATGTATAGATGCAATAGCTTTATTTAATAATTGTTTTATGTATTATAAATTAAATATTTCATTATTTCATGCTATGGAACCCTTAACTTCAACTCAATTCAATTCAATTGGATTTAATTCACAGTAGTGTAGTCTTGTTTATTTTTAGATTTAGCCATCACATCGACCATGACTGTATCGACGTTTGTGCTCGTTTATGATAGTTAATAACTCTTTCTTAAACACTTCATCACTACAAGAAAAATATAGTCCCATAACCAAGCAATAATTTCATCATTTCTGATTTGTCTTGGTGTTTTTTCCCAGTTTCCATGAGTAAAACAGGGTATTAGTTAAAACAATCAATACTTTAGCACTTTTTGAAAACTATTCCTCAAAGACACTGGTACAGAATGCATAGAATGCACAGAATGACCAAGGTTTCTCAACAAGAATGTCTTAGTCTAAAAATTAACAAAAGACGAAAATTATGTTGATGCTACCTATAGTATTGATACTTAAGAACTCTCCAAACAAACTTGTTGAAAATTACACCTTTTTCAAACTATTTTTTTCAGTACATTCAACTTCTATAAATGGACTTATACACAAAGAATTCATCTCGGCGGGGCAGCATCTGGGATATTATGCAGCATTATCAAGTCCAACATATATCAGTATCAAATGTCTCTAAACAGATCTTGTTGCTAGCGATGATGCCAAATAGATGCCTGACATGTAAACTACCTTGGCTTATACAAATAAACATACTATAGAAAAAGTGCTCAGGGTTCTTGTGCAAGATAAAACCCAAACGAGGAAGTTCGCGGAAAAACGTATCTAACCGACATATATTACAATATCAGTAAGTGAAGTGGCAATGACAAGGCCACGTGGTTTATAAAAGTGATCAATGCTGGAAAATAAATGTTCCCAAATGCACCATGAATTAGACGTCGCAATGTAAGATGGCCTCTTACTAGGTGCACTGAGGAGCTGGTACACATTGCAGGCCACCATTAGTGATCAGTGACCCAAGATCTAGCTTATGGAAACAGATGAGCGGCTTGTGTTCAGTAAAGAACGTTTAATGATTGAAACAAAAATTTATTCATCATATACACTGGAATAATTTATAACATAGAATATCAATTTCCATATTTTCAGTTCAAGTTTTTAATAAAACACTTTAATAGTGCACAAAACTCTTGTAAATTAGCTTCTTTAGGTTAATTTTCCAAAGGATTGAATCCCATTAATCGGATTTTTTAATCTAATGCCTAAATAGCTATTTACATGTTTTTAACTTTAAAAATGATAATATTTTCATACAAACAATACAGTCCTCCTTTATTTTAGTGTCCTATAGAATGACTTTGCAAAAACATTAGTATAATATTGATTTTTGTATTTTCAGCTTTCGTTTTTTGAAATGCGAAACAAGTAAGCAAGGGGCAACCGAGAAAATCTAATGAATATTTAACTTTTACTAATTATAATCAACAAAGCCTAAAAATCATAGTAAGATAACAACTGCTCATACTCTATTTAAGCTAAGTACCATGTCTTTTATAATAATCAAATTACATAATATGGATTTTATACTCACAAAGGTAAGAATCTTAATGATGGGAGTGTAGTAGTCTACATCGAACACTTCCTCTTCCTTTGATGATTTATGTACTGCTATACCCAAGTCGACAAAAGTTAATGCAATCAGGAGACATGTTAATGCCAGTTTGCTTATATTCAACTCATTCCATGGAATATTTCTTTCTTTGCTATTAATTATGTAATACGCTTCTAACAAAGACATCACCCATAGTGCAATACATGGTATCCACACTAGTAGAGTTTTTTCGAAGCATTGTGTCAATTCTGGATTATCGGTATACCAAGTAAGATTTGTATCCTAAAAAAAACAATATGACAGTTTCTATCAAACTTAACATAACATTTATATTACCTTGAATAGTTTTTATCTGATTTAGTTTTAATTTTTCACATAAGGCAGCAATAATAGGGTAGCAGAGTAATTTTGAAATTTGTTATAATATACAAGATGATTGGATATAATATAAACTGAAACCAAAATCATAATTAAGTAAAAAGCAAAAAACTATAAGCTATCAATGATGCTTTGCTATTTTTTTTTTGAAATAGAATTTTCCATGTATTTTTTATGAATCTATGAAACTATGATGTCACTGGTAACTAGCTTAATTTAAATGTACAAAATTTTTTCAACTATTAAAACTTGCTGACGCATGGCATTTTACTGAAGTCAAATATCAAAATATCAAATTCTATGTTAATGATTTAATTTTGATAAAATTAGAAAAACTGTAAATATACAGACTAAAAAACATTAATTGTATAACAAATGGAAGAAGACCTATACAGCCTTTGCCTATGTTTTTGATTTGTATTACAGATTTTGAATTAACCATATTAATTGAAGCAAACTGTATTATTTTTATGTCACTCGAAAATCTTATTTCAAATCTTCAACAACCATATGATTGTCATATGCCCTCAACATGGATGTAGAAAATAAATGGACCAGTGGCAGGCTGGTGTGGTGGAGTGGATAGGAGGACAGCTTTTTGACATTGTTACTGACAGCTTCGTGACAGTCGGTGATTAGGTGAATGTGTGTTTATGGCTGAAATATTTATAGTGAACCTCTAAATGTTAATCTAGGCACATTATTATAAGCTCAAACTTCAACAATTGTAGGATCGGCCATGTGGACATTTATCTCCACTAAATTAATAATATAACATTTATTATTTTAATTATTATTTAAATTAATGTTACTTGTCAAAAACTCTAAAGGTAAAAAATAATAATAGCCTTCAAATGAAAGAATTTAAAAAATTCTGAATCTTGTATGTATAAATCTTTTATAAATTTATTATATTGCTAAATTAGAATTTCTATTCCAAAGTTATGCTTGCACAATAATCAAAAGACTTATTTTTAATTGTTGATGTTATACAGACATTAGTATTTCTTAGTAATAATATTTTTTTAATGGAACTGCTTAGTACTGTTACCATTTTAATACTTTTCCATTTGTTTTTATTTCTATGGTTATATTTTTTAAAATTAAAATTTTAAATAGAAACAACATATAGATGTTAATATATTATGTTTGTATTTTCACATTTGTCATTTGTACTTTTTATACATTCTTTCTCAATTAATTAATAAGAAAGAATTAAAATGATCGATAAAAGATGATTATAAATGCATCTTGTATTACTTCTATGTAATAAATAAATATCTATGATTAGAAAATTGTTCATCTTTCCACAGAAATAATAATATAAGGGAAACAGATATTCCATAAATGTACATTATCGAAATAAGACTATGTACTGAAACACTGCAATATAGAATTTTATTTCCTTTGATGATTGATATAGATGAAAATATCTCTTTGCAGAAAATATTAGATTAACATAGGTCATAAAATATTAAAATTATTCATAGGCACAAGCAAGCCAGCTCGGATATAATTTTGCTCCTTTTATGATATTAGTAAGATTTTTACTTTTTTTGGATTAAGTCAGTATAAGTTACAATTTAACAACCCTGTATCCAAAATTTAAATATAACAATAATATTTTTCACCATATTATACAATATCTCTCATCCATACCCATGGATGACACATAGCGTACATCTTAAATGTTTACATATACTAGACACATAAATCAAAATGTGTATTCTATACTTTATTTCTAAAGTTGATATTAACTTATCTTATACAAAGCAATTTCAAGGACAATGAATAATTTCACAATATCATGTCACACATATGAAATATAAAACTTAAAATAAAAATGCCAAGTCATCAGTGTAACAAGTCCATTCTTTTATCATATTAGGAAATAGGATAATATTTATACTCAAATGAATGCTTAATAATCTGTAGTCGTACATAATTATCTAAAATGCTATCTATATTTAAATATATGATATGGTTACCTACTGACATTCAATGATAAGAAAATTATCAGTCAATCAAATTTGCAATACACATACATTTAACTAAATATAGATAAAATTAGATAAATTTGATATAAATATAATCAATCTTTTGAGGTTTAAGTACACAAAGACTTAAATTTATTATATTTTTGTGTAAATATTGATACTCTTCTTAAAAATATATATGTTAAGTACTTCCAAAGTTCATTTACTTTTTCCATATGATATTGTATTGGCATTATCTATAATAATTAATATACATACAAATATAAACTTTTTATACATTAATCTGCCTAGGAATTTAAGTACTAATCAGGTCATTTAGAAGAATATATAAATGCATTGCTTTCAGAACTTGGATAATTACACTTATTCAACAAAAACCTGTTGTAATCATGGCACGGTACACTGGTAAAGGCTAAAAGGTCATGGTCATGATGATCAATAAAAGTCCTCACAGAATTATGTGTTTATATAAAATTATATGAGTCATTTTTTTTCTACCTTAGCAATTCCTCCATAATTTGATGTTAAATAAAATTTATAGTAGGTATCTTAATATTATTTAAGCACCTTTAAAACTTTGATAAACTCACATATATAATTTCATTGGGTTCAAATATTTATTTAGTGCGTTAGGTATGAAATAAATATTCCAAATTACAATGAGTAAGTTGGGGCTTTGAATGAGTTGGAATAAAAGGGGTGGCAATAAAACTTATTTTTCTAAATTCTATAAAACATATAGATATTTATTCAACTGGTTATTTTAGTTTTCTTATTGAAAAAATCCTCCAATTATTTATTAGATCAAATAAGTGAATGATTTAAAGAAATACATATATACCCGGTACAGAACTTATGACAATTGACTATTATTTACAAGTAGGTATTTTTCACATGTACCTATATATGTAAAATAAATTAATGATGATTGTTTGTATTTAGTTTATATTTATTACAAACATAATTATTTTAAGGACTTACCCAAAATTTAGATCCACAAAAACTATCTAAAGATGAATTGAAAGGCATTGCAGCTGTTACAATCGAGAACACGATATCACGGCAAACTTAGTTATTTATATTGAAATTATGTCCCAAATTAAAATAAATTAAACCAAAATTTGAAAATATCTGAACGCTATGAAAACTGCATAGTAACAAATAAATCACTACTCAACACAGAAAAAGTTAAGTAAGAAGAAATATGAAAAAGCACGAACTAGAAATCGACCCACATACCCCAAGATACCATAGATACTTCAACATTTAGTTGACCGTGACTGATGACAGACTGGCAAAGACTTGTCTCAACATACTTTTATAACAGATAACCGCTGCTGAAAAAAAAAAGCACAGGCATAGACATTTGGCATAGAGTATAGAGTAAAGGACTAACATAAAGTCGTCCGGCTACGTTTTTAGGACTGTTATTAATAAATGCGTTTGTATTTGACAAAATATAATAAATATAGTTTGTCTTTTCCTCGAAAATCAGCATATATTTTTGAAAAGTCAAGTGGACTTCTGGACCGTTTTTAATATGTGGTTAAATTAAAAAGTTTATGTAGTAGTACTCTCAATTTACGCTGGTGTTATATTTAATGTAGTCGTATGTGTCGTATATGCCAAGCAAGAGTGTTTTTGCAAGGTGGCAGTTCTTATTTTTATCAATTTCAGGTCTCCAAGAATATCAAGATGTTATGTTTTGTATGAGGATACAACTTTCATTCAGGATGCATGAAAAATGTTATCGAAATCATAAGTTTCGAAAACATAATTATTTTTTAGTAACACAATAGTAACTTTATGTCTCATCAACACATTGTCAATAATAATTATAACTTTCTAATATTACAATTACGTGTGGACAGTCCGTTATAAAAAAAAAAAAACAGTCATTTCTGATTTTTTTTATAAAATACATTTTGGATTTAAGTAATAGGGATAGTTTGCAATTATGTTTAATTGGTATCGTTATCCGTGATTTTCAAAACTTATTTACAAACTTTATGTTTATTAGCCGTTTCATTTACCCATTACTGTGGACGTAAATTATAATTTAGTAATGATTCTTTCGTATCTCAATGACGCTCTTTATTTTTTATTGCAATATTGGTTTCATTGCCGATCTTAATCTTTCCTTGGGCACTGTTGCTATTTTTCTGATTTTATACATTTTTTTTTGTTTTAAAATCTTCTGTTTGTTATTTAGGAGATAATTGACTACTCTGCTAAGGATACTTCTAAGTTTCGACAACAAAGCTGTGCACATTTAACATGTACAAAAAAAGTTCAGCTTATATTTTATAAGCATGTTCAAAATGTTAGGAACACTTGTATTTCAGCGCTGCTGTTAGATTTAATAATCTACTTCTAAAATAGCTGAAATATTGCGTTAACGTTTTATATAATCTGAAAAAATATAAATGGTAGTGTCAATAAAGTGCAAACAATAAACAAATATCGTTGTTTTTACTATTCAAATAGTCATTATTATTTTTCCATCCACTTTAGAGCTCCAAGGCCAAATGGCAAAAATGGAAACCTTATAGTTTCGTCATGTACGTCCACCCATTCGTCCGTCCATCCATCTTTGTCGTCGTAACATCGTCCATGTTACAGGCATTTTACTTAAAAACCACTAGATGTATATTGATGAAATTTATGGTTTAGGTGTCTTGTGTAAGTCGCTACTTAATTTAGTAGTTAAGTAATAAAAATAAATAATTATGAGGGGGCACTCTATAAATATTTATTTTTGTTATTTACAGAAGCTGAAGTTTTTTTTTTTCAGCAAAGATCAACGCATGGCCCATATTTCGACAGTTCTTTTAAAAATATTTAAAGGTTTTTAAGTCATTTTTTTATGAAGTGAATATTTTCAGAAATAATCGCTCCGAAATAGCATAAATTGTATCTCCTCCCCTACATGTTTTAAACCGTGAGTCCAGAAAATACGAAAAAAATTACGATAACACTTAATTAAATAATTCCAACGAAAATTATTTTTAACATGATCGGATATACAGTTTTCGAGTTATTGCCGGATAACTGTGCTTCTCAATAAAAGGACGCAAGTGCCGTGCAGATACGCTCTTTTGCTAGTGCTTTTTAGCTTACACTATTTTAAGATGTACCTATTTATTTCTTTAGATATAGATGACTAAAGTGCTTATACTTATTATGTGCGGGAAACATGAAAAAGTGTAGTGCATTTGTAGTGCATTCATTGTCTTTTTGCTATACATTTATTATTTTAATTATTTCCAAATGAATTCTTGAAATTTTAGTAGATGAATTTCTTAAACTTTCAACCTTATGATGAAGCTCATGACCTCATAGAGGCCTGGGCAAAGGTTTTGAGAAAGTCTTCAAAATTCGCTTAAGCGATCATCCCTTCGGGAAAGATCTCATTACGGACGTTTCGGTTTCCGCCCTTTACACTCATTTTGTTCGTTCTTTTGCACACTTGGGATGGTAGGGGTTTATTATTTAATCTTAATTTTTCTTTACTTATTCTTAAATATTCTTATTCTTCTTCTTCACTATGCCGGTTCCATTTTCTTGTGGTCAGCCTTCCACGTTCTCTTTTTTGCATTCAGCACGATTGAGTGATATGTCTATATCTAAATGAGCTTTTCTTAGATCTTTGTCGATCGTCGTCAATCAGGTGGTGGGTGGTCTTTCACGAGCGCGTTTCGCTATTGGTAAATTAAGGGCAAGCTTCACCATATGGTCTTCTTGTCGTCTTTGAACGTAACCGTTCCACCATTAGCGTTTCTCTTTGACCTTGTTAGCAATTGGAGAAACTCTGAAACTTCGTCCGACGTATTGGTTTTTGATTTTATCTAGAATTGTGACGCACACGGACTAGCGTAGCATTCGCATCTATATTGTATGTAGCTCATTAAGATGATACTTGTTAGTAGCCCAACATTCCGATCCTAAAAAAATAGCTGGTCTAATAGCGATTTTGTACATTTGTCATTTGATTTTAAGAGTCATTTTTCTATCGTAAATGATGCCTGTGAGCTGGCTCTGCTTCATCTATCCAAATGCGGTTCTGTGAGTAACATCTTTGTCTATCTTGTCATCACTGCTAAGTATCGAGTCTAAATACTTAAATTGGGTCACGTGGGATAAGCATGTATTCCTATCGATATTCCACAGTCATTGGGGCTAGTTACACCGTAGAAAATACACAACATATGCACTTTTTTTTCTACTTATTCTAAGGCCATTTGTTTCTAAAACATCAATCCAGGAATTAAAGTTCATTTGAAGATCTTCTATGTTTTCAGAAATCAGCACAACGTCGTCGGTGTAGACTATGTTCCAAGGCAAGGATTTTTAACAATGTCTTATCACGTGATCTATGGTAGTGTTGAAGAGTAGTGGACCGACGGTAGAACCCTGGTGTACTCCGACCTTAATTTCAAAGGTGTCATCCTTACCTGTCGGGTTTAACACCCGCGTGGTTACGATTTTGTACATATCTTTTATGATATTGACATAATACTCTAGTACCAGTTGTTGACTGAGAGTTTTCCAAATAAGGTCGCGTGGGTTATGATCAAATGCCGTTTCCAAGTCTATAAAATCCATATGATTGTTCCTTTTACTGGCTTTCGCCTTTTCTAGGAGTATTCGACCCGTTTGAATAGCGTCTGAAGAACTACTTTCGGAAACAAACCCACATTGATTTTTTGTTTATGTAATCATATGATTCAGCCTGCTATTCAATACACGTTCCCAAATTTTTATTTGCTCTCTAATTACTACAGTCTCTCATGTCCCCTTTCCCTTTATAAAATTGTATGAGGGAGCTGTTGCTCCACGAATCCGGCATGGGGTTACCCAGTAGTCGTTTATTGAATAGTGATTGTAACCAAATTTGGTTGCAATCGCTATTCGTGGGAGAGTGTGGAATAATTAATCCACACTCTTCCAAATGTTTCTAGACTTCTGTTGGTCTAGTCCTGGGGTCTTGTTATTTTTCATGTCCTGGATTGATCTTTTGATTTCACCTCGAACTATATTTAAAATGGGCCTTGCACCGTCTTAGGCTTGCAGTAATCATGATTTCTAGGGTGAGTTATGTTTAGGAGGTGTTGATAACACTCTGTCCATCTGTTTCTAATAAATTATAAATTTTCTGTTCGTAGATTAACTTTTATATCATTTATGTATTTTACTGTTATGATATCTTTTGTGTTGTTGTAAAGGATTTTTGCAATCTCGTGTATGTCTATTTCCTACTTAGCTAAATCTAACTTATGATCAAAATCAGAGTTCGTTTTGGCTATCGCAACTGTAGCTTGCTTTTTTGTATGCCTTTTAATCTCTTTATATTGTTTCAAGTCATTGACATTACTGGTCGATTGCCACAGTTTACAAGCTACATACAATTATTTATCATATTCTATAGGTTTACCTTATGGTTCCCAAACATATACATATTATTGTTTACTTACAGTTTTAGATCTCTAAACGTTTTTTCCTTTATGTCTATCTTACGTCGATCTATTTAACTAATCATTGCAGGCATTACAACTATCAATTATTTACAACTGTTCATTTTACTTAGTCTGTACACGATGAACTTACAGTTCTTTAAACACTTATTGCTTTTCGTATTACTTTCCAATATTTCCGGGAAGTTCCGCCTCCTGACTCTGATGTCTATTTCCACCTCCAGATCTGCACGCTCCCGCATAAGCTTATGACACTCCTCGAGAGAATGCAGAACATTCTGTTTTTTTTTTCGTAGTCACACGCGCAGCAGGGCGAGTCCTTCAGTTTAAGCCTATAGGTAATGTGCGATCTCGCTGTGTCTCGTAAAGGTTTGTGTGATTTGGGACGTCATTGAAATCTGTTAGAGGACCCAGTACTCCTGTTCCACTCGAGGAAAGAAACAATCGGTGATCTCTCCCATGCTTGCCTCGGTGTATCGTTCTTTCCATTTCTTCAGGCTCGCCGCTCTTATCACCCTTTTAGCATACGACAGCGGAAACCTGTTGTAGTCCGCTGCCGTTTTTCTAGCGAGGGCAGCGCGCCTGGAAAGTTTGTCTGCGCGCTCGTGACCCGCAATTCTAGCATGTGCTCTAACCCAAAATAGACGCACAGCCCTGCTTTCCGAAACGATCTCGGAGAGGTCGGGTCTAGCTTCATAAGCTAGAGTCTGATAGGCTTTCGGGCCAGTCAATATCTCTACGAAAGACCTGAAGTCACTAAATATGTTGAACAACTTGGCCTTACCGCTTCTCGCCCTCCGTATAGCTCTTTACTTATCGAGTATCGAGTACCAAGTCTCCTCTCTGTCCTGTCATTCCATCAGGGCCGCACCGACTTTGGCTTCTATACGGCTACCGTCATTATTGATATGTGTTCCGACTATAGCGAGGCGGTCCGAGGTTTGGGAGTCCAGGCCCTCGACACTCTCATATCCGATGTCGGGCACGTGCTCAGGATGAGGCATTTTGCCGTAACATATGGGTTTCTTGAACTGCGTATCGACGAAAGTGTCTGTCATGTCTTTACCGCGCTTCATCTTATACAAACAGGCTACTTCTCTCACTCTGATATCGAGAGGAAGCAGCCTCAAGAGAATCAGATTATCCCGCCTTCACCCAGGCCTTGCCCACCAGAAGGATGATAAAGGCCGAAACGCAGGGTCAGAAGGACCCCTACATCTTTCTAAATCAAGCCCCCATCGACAATCCAGCGAGCCCTGCCTCTCAAGGCTACATACGTCACCGACATAAATACCTTGCCATGCGTCTCATCCGTGAGTGCTCCCATTCTTTCTATCCTGCGCTTTTATCCCACAAACATACCATCCAATCTTTCTTTATCGTACAATGGGTAGTCCCACAATACGTGGTCCCTTGTTTCATCTGTCCATCCATAGTCGCAATCCTTCCTTTCATTCAATCTCATATCATATAGCCTCTTCCTGAAACATCCATGCCCCGTGAGCATATGAGACACAATGTAGTCCGGTTCGATGTAATCTCTATTATCTTTCCCTGATATCCGGAAAGAACGACTACAACTCACGTCCCCTCACCTCTCCGGTCCAACGCTCCTGCCAAGATGCGTTTAAGCGGTTCTTCACACAGGCTGCTCTTTTTAAATGCGGCCATTTCTCTAGCAGTATTTCCATGTTTGTGACTTTCCATCTTTCCACATCTAGCCACCTCAAAGTCTGCGGGAAGAATCTCAGCCAGCACTGTCAGCGCATCCATGCTTGTTGACCTGTAAGCCTTGATAATAAGAACCAGGGCCGGCCTCTGCGCCCTTAATAACGCACTTCCCACAACGTAAAAGCCGGCCATGTGGACCCACATTATCGCCGCGTATGTTATGATAGCTACAAATGTGCCTATAAATCAACTTTAATACCGGATATCTGAGCTTCCATGAGGACACAGACACCCGGGACTTCTTACTATAGCTATTTAGAGCCTTTTCGTCTATTTCTTTGGTATGCTGCCCAAATGTGAATGTAGTATCAACACCCAATCCCAGAACTTTCATATAAGTCATCGCTGTGACGGACTCCTCTTGAGTTTCATAGTCGGCGCACGCTGTAGTCTTCCCTTAACCGTCATTGTTCTTGATTTTTGAGGGGAGAATGCTAGTCGATTTCTGCGGCCCCAGGCTGCTACGACCTCCAATAATACACCGTCTCTTTTCTCAATTTCGACCCGAGAGTTGCCCTCGATCACAGCTGTGACGTCGTCCGCGTATGCGATAAGCTGACATTTTTCTGAGATTGGGAGCTTGAATAATCATCGAGCAAGAGATTCCACAGGGCAGGCCCCACCACCGATCCCTGAGGGCATCCTATAGTGGGCACCTTTGACCCCGCCCGGCCGCCAATTATCAGCTAGATACGTATGTCCGTAAAATAGTCCGTCATTAATCTATATCTATAATCTATAGATAATCTATAATCTATTGGGTGTCCCCCAAATTTGTATAGATTAATGATATGAATTGTTTGAATGAACCAATGGCCACCAGGCATTGTCGAATGCACCCGAGATGTCTAAGAAAACTAGTTGGACGTATTTACTGGCTGAAGCCTCGACCGTATCCACAATTTCATTTAACGCCGTTGTTTTGGATCGCCCTATCGTGCAGCTATGTTGGTTCCTAGATAAATGCAATACCCTTGGTCCCAGGCACTTGAGAACAATACGCTCAAGCACCTTTCCCAGTACTGGCAGCAGCGTCAGTGGCCGGTAGGCCTTCGGGTCTGTCGCAGGCCTATTGCACCCTTAGGTAGCAATATAAGTCTACCCGCCTTCCAAACATCTTGGAACACTCCTTCCACGATACGTTTGCGGTACGTTTTTGTAATTTATGCGTCTACGGCCTTCCACGATATTGGCGCTTATGCCGTTCAGCCCCTGGCTAGTGTTCGTTCCAGACTCTCACGGGTGACCGGAGGAGCAGGCTCACCAGTAGGCGCGATACGTGCCATCACCTCAATTTGCTTATGGTGCTCCGAGTTCCTTGAGGGACCATCCCGCGGCAACAAAGTATCTAACATCAGCTGTACTGCACTGTCAACATCATCAGCTCTCTGGTTATTAACCTTTAAGCAGCTGACGACGTTGCTGGGTACCCTAACTCTCCCTACCGCTTCGCGATAAGCTTATCCCCAAGAGTCCACATTGCAAGCGTCCGCCATATCCCGAAAGTGTTGAGACTGCTATTCGGCCATTGCTCTTCTATACTTTGTTCTTGCTTCTATGAATTCATTTCGTGCCCGTTCAGTCAGCTGCCCTCCTATCTTTCTTTGCTTCTACCTCCGGAGTTTATAAACGGAAACCAAAAAGTAAGCAAATAAGTCTAAGTGAAACCATGATAAATGTATATTCTCTAAGATAAATATATCTCTTTATATAAAATCTTTATTTAGCCTATTTTTTTCCTTTTTACTGAATGAAACTATATTCGCGCAATTAAAACATTTAACAACGCATGACTTATTGAAGTCGAATAATAACTTTATTAGCTTCGACGGAACAAATATAGGAACAGATATACAAACATGCAGATCAAAGAGATAACCCTCTTTATGGGCTTCGCCGCATTTTAGTAAACACGGTCTTTATTCGTGAGAAAATGAGGCATGACAATGAATACTTATTAAAGACCAATTTATGTACCGTCCAATAGTCAGTTGATAGTCACCAGCAAGAACAAATCAATTTATTTTCCATATTCTATGTTATGGTAGATAATGTTATTTGTTTGATGTTGTGTTTACACATTTGATATTTAATTATTTTAAGACTTTGTGTACTCTGGAAGAATGTTTTAGATCACTCACAACAGGATATGTAACATATATGGGAATTTGAGCCCTAACGATAAAGTATTTTTTTGACGTAGATACATCTTTATTTTCGTTGTTAGTAAGGTTCATTTTATCGACAAGAGCTTATATGCAAATGCCATCTATTGATGCATAAGTGAACGAAGTAAAGTATAAGTTTCCAATTTTCGATCCGAAGAACGTCGTTTCCGACTTCATCAGTTATAGCAACAGATAGCATTGTTTCTTTTTTATCTGACAATGTTCGATATTGTGTAATATTTTTGTAGCCAGTACTTTTTTTCTGCCAAAATATGTTTTTTATATCAAATTATTATATTCATGTTTACAAACCTAATTTAATACTTTGCTATAGTACATATATAGTATTATATGATCAGAGGTAACCTTTTGATAGTGATTTTAAATAAGAAACAATGTTATTTCATCAATTGGGTATTTAGTTTAAACTAATATTATTACTTGTGTTGTGTTCAGTTACAAGCGCAGGCGTTTTGTTTGAACGCTAGAGGTTCAGCTAAAATTTTGGCATTTTTTAGTATTTACAATCGCTATTTTGAATATAAATCAGCTACGCTGTGTATAGATACGACAATCACGTTCAATATTTGAAACGAATTGCTAGTTGTAAGTACCATGACGATTGTGTGTCTGCAAACGTTTGGAATATTTTCTATTCCTGTAAACACTAATGCTATAACGGTTTGAGCGGTGGTAGTTCAGTAGTGAAGAGGCTTCAAACAAGCAAATCCCGGGTTTCATACTATAGTCGTAAACCTGAACACGTAATTTAAATGTCAACCTATTTCGTTATATTTCACACTTTTTGTATCATCGACCTATTTTAAACATACTCAGTTTGAAACATCAATTCAAGTTTTTAGAATATCCTCTCATGCGTAAACGTATCTACGTAAAACTTACGGCTATGTCAAGGATACAACTAACCAATGTTTTTTTTTGACGACCAGTCCGTCCAAAAATTAAGTGCATTCAATTAACAGTGTTAAAGCGGTTGTGTGAGGTGCATCTCTTTATCTCATTGCTTCTGAACATATACCTTATGTTTTTTTTTAAGTGTTTCTCTTCGAATCCTAATAACAATATATCATAATAGTAAGTTGTACTCATAATATCAAGATCATTTGCTTTTGAATGACAAATCATTCGTTTTTGATTTTTAGCTTGTAAAAAAAGTTACATGCTTTTATATTTATTGTTGTTTATATTTGTTAGTGTCTTTTTAAATCAAATTTGTTTCTATTCACGACTAGGAATAAAAGAACTAATACAATAAGATGGTGCATTAAATTACGTGCCCATCCGCGTTATTAGAACACTATAAAACTTGCCAAAATACCTTAAACAGTTAAATGAGCGTTATATGGTTTTTTTGTAGTTAACTCATTGGACACCAGATTGAAACAAGCCTCTTGAAGAGAATTAAGGGTAAAGTCGCTCAGACCCATGCATTGGTGTATCGATCACCGAATACCCTTTGTATATAGATTCAGTTTGAATCTATATTATTAAAGCAGGTGCCAAATGACTTTACGGATGTAAAATTAGACACATTGTAACAATTGCATAGGTAGCAAGATGTACAGCCGAACAAAGTTCCCACAAAAACCTATATTTTTATTAATCTATAGTAAGGAATTAATAAAAGTTGGTGTGTTTGTACATTGAAGGTATAGTTATATAATAAATGAAGAGAGGATGATAAGAGAAAAGTAGTAATGATTTTTTTTTGTCCGTGTCTGTTCGCGCATATCTCTGAAATTATGAAACAAAATTTAATGCAATTTTCAGAGGTAGATAGAACTTGGGTTGGAGCAGAATACAGGCTTTATTTTATAAAATCAGATCTCAAAAAAAACTTATTCTCATTTTAAGATTTAGCCTAATCTTCGGGATTGCCGAAAGGATTGGTTGACTTCGGTTCAGAAGTGTAAACATTTAAGTAAAGACAATCTTTGTTTCCTTCTAAAAACTGATCGGTAAATAAGTCTATTTGAGGACACACCGGTCCGTGTTCTGTCGCTTTCTTAACTCCTGTCCAAGGGAGCGGCGGCTGCGTACCTGAGAAACGAATTATGATTATCGTAGAGCGAATATGTAAACCTCGTGAATTTGGAGGTAAAACATGAAAGCAAAAGTACAGTCGAATTAAGAACCATCTCCTTTTTTTGCAGACAGTTTAAAGAGATATCAGGAAGCGTAGTGTGCCGATAGGGGGCACGGCGTAAGGAAATACCTCGAAGCTGTAGTAGAAACAGTCCTTCATCGTGTACTATCGTTATCTTTTCACTTGTGAGATAATAAAAACCGGCCAAGAGCATGTCAGCCTATGCTCATTATAGGATTCCGAAGCCATTATTACAAAGAAATGCACAGATGTAAAAAGTACGTTGTTACACTTTTTCATGTTTCTCGCATAGAATAAGCACTTTAGTCGCCTATAACTAGAAAAACAAGTAGGCATGTCGACTATTACTATTAAGCTAGTGTAAAGCGCATCAGCAAGAGAGCGTATATTCATAGCACTTACGTCCTTTGTTGAAAAGCGCAGTTTTTTGGCAATAGTTCAAAAATTGTATATCCGATCATGTTCAAAATAATTTTCGTTGCATTATCTTCATATTTTTTTCATATTTTTGAACGTTACTCTTTGGTAAATAGAGGGCGGGAACCCAATTTCTGCCACATTCGGAGCGATAATTTCCGAAATTATTCACGTAATCAGAAAAATTGCTTAGAAAACTTAAAGATTTAAAAAAAAATGAATTTTTTGGGCTTCTGTTACATATATGGAGTACCCCCTAGAAATATTTATTTTCGTTATTTAATTACCAAACTAGATACCTAGCAGCTTATACAAGACACCTACACTATAAATTTCATAAATATACGTCTTGTAGTTTTTGAATAAAATGCTTGTAACATGACGAAACTATAAGGGTTCTGTTTTTAGCATTTTGACTCGGAACCCAAAAAAATTGTACTCGACCTTCTGATCACGAAGCGCTTGACTTATTAAAAAATATACAAGGCGTAGGGGCGGAGGGGGAGTTGGTGAATAACGGAACGAGTTAAGTTGAAATCGCATCTTTAGGTGACATACCGATTTCCACGAGGGTGAAGCCAATGGCGTAAAAGCTAGTTTATAATATAGAAACTATGGTGTTAACTTTACATCAGTAAAGTGATGTCGAAATAAATGTGACAGAACAATAGCAATTCAAGGAAAAGCTTTTACGTCTTTCAATATTACATTTATATAACGGACGGTTTGACCAATGATTGTTTAAATGTTCTCAATTCGTTTGGCATCATAATACGCGTGGGTCAAGATTTAGTACTTAATAAGGTGGTTAACACCACATAAATTTGTCCATGAACGTAAACGATCTAAAAACTCCTCGGATTAACAAGAAGAAAGGGGAAGTGTGAGCATTTCAACCTATCTCGACATATACTAAGGGCCCGTTAGTATGAGATACTAACGGGTCCTTAGATTATTTCGAGATAGGTTGAGTTCTGAATGCCGTACCTGGCCTTCGATATGCGTCATGTGAATTAATTAATTAGTCACATTTTTGCAGCGATCCATTTTGTGTTACTAATCTTAATCCGTTTCTCGTCATTAATTTGACATCGGTGTCTTGAGAGACAAAACCATCTCGCTTTTGAAGGCAGTGTGGGTATTATTATGAATTGTATGGTATATTAAATATCTGTGGTGTAAAGTATCCTAAAATACGTACATAATGTGTTTGTAACCATCGGATCCCGAATAGAAACATTATTATCAATCGCACTAACCACATGCAAAACCGAAAATTTTATCCACCGACTATGAAAATTAATGTAGTCGGCTGTATCCTGAATAAGTGTTTGATTCAAAAACGGTAACAAGATCTTATGATAAAATAGTCATTTTAAAATTTTGAAGTATTACAACAAGACCTTATTTAAGTGGACCATTCGATTTCTCGACGAGATGTAATAGGATTATTAACATTTTAAACCTTTTTATTAAAAATACTAAACTGTACGTATAAACACAAAGTTAACAATTTTAAGAGTATAAATGAAACAGATTTAGAGTCAAGCAAAGGGATGAGAACAATTCAGATTATTTGTATCTATACAGTTAAGGAGAAGATTATTGGACAGTATAACTTAGAAATAGTGCTAACATTTCGCAAATTGCATAATTGTATCACATACTTCATAGCGTTTTACACGTATTTAAGAGGAGTTCGCCTTCTCACAGCCAGTAGCAGACCAATGCAGGTAAAATGAAGTGGTGTTGTGGTATGCGGGTCTAGTTAAATACTTCAAAGAAAGGAAGTTCGAATTTATTCACGTGACATCAAAGATAAATACAATAATTGTAAAATGATTTAACTCGACATTATTTTCGATTTCATGTATGAAATTTTCGATACGAAAAGGAAGCAATCATTTTATTTTATTTTTGTGAATACGTCTTTAAATTTGCTTCCGTACCGGGAAACAATTCGGAAAACTGATGATAACAAAATCGGGAAGTACAGTATGATGCAGCAGTTATATATCTATCATTTACATCCAAAATTTAATTACACCACTCTATAGCTTAAGGATCAAAGAATTAGTTACGTTTAGTGAAGGCTGTGAAGCATTGTACACAGCGGACGTTTGATATTTTGAGTTTGTTTTGCTGCGTGATAAAATTTATTTTTAGTATAAATTTTGACTCCGAGAAGCTACAGTCTTCGTTTGAGTTTTAATCGTTAGCTCTTATCAAAATCTACCGATTGCGTATATAAAATATTGGTAAGAAAAATTTATAAAAAATATTTATAGAGTTAAAGCAAAAAATTTAAGTGACTAATGCAATATCGGTCTATACTCGTCCAAAAGCTAAATCAAAATATATAGATTATATATAGTTGGAAAAGGCTTTTCAAGGACACTCCAAGGATACCCGTAAAACACTACATTACTGCCCGGGACGTAAAAGAATGAAGACGTCCGAGCAAATCAACGACGGTGCCAGTACACCTGCGGATGGGACGACCAGGCAATGCAAGTGAATGATATAATCGATTCTACATTAACGCTGAACTGTAGTATAGACATCGATTATGTGCGAGGACTGATTTTAAAGTCACATTTAGAGCAGCTAGTGCACGTTTCACTACCACGTTTATAAATACACGAAATCGGAAGGACTTCTTAGTATTCAAAAATAATTGTACATATAATTCTCTCAAAGAAAATATTCTCCGTTACGTACACGTATTCACGTAAAATACACTGGCGTCTCCACGATACAGCCAAACTTGATTTTTTCATTAATATCTAAAACGCTTAATAAAGTTGTAATGCATCCCTAGTAGGATATTTGCGTTAATATAACCAGCAGTAGACCTGTATCTATATTCTGCTTAAATCTTTTAGCGTTAAAGCATGTCGTTTTAAAATAATTTTAGCATGCTATGAAAAACTTTTTATCTCCTAGTTCACAGTTTTATAGGTAAAATCAGTATACAGTCTTTTCTATGGTGATGTACACATGTTAGTATTACTGCAGGATTAAAACATCAATAGCTGCTTTAGGCGGTGTTAATACGGAAAAATATAATTAGACATTTAAAGCTATTAGGTAACTAAGTATGAGCTATTTGCCGCTTAAAGACGTTGTTACACCTAAAGATGTTATTAAAGCTTTGAGTTATACACAAAGCAGCTATAGGTGTTAATAAATCCAGACTCAGGTTGAACTAAGGGTTCGGGTGTATTTATCAATTTTAGGGTTCCTCAAAAGCCTCGATAAAGTGGATACACCATTTAATGGTTAATAACGTACGTCGAATGTTACAAAGCAGATCAAAATCAGATTTGTTCAAAAGTTGCCGCCGTCTAAAATATTTCCAAAAGTGCTTTTCAAATTAACTTTCCAATTTATTGACATGTCGATTTTAATACATCCATCATTTCATATAACGAAAAACTATCTCAAAAGCCGCAAAAAGATCAAAACCGGCTATTTCGTTAAAAAAATATGGACTTTAAATATTTCCAAAAATTCTGTTTTAAAATAACTTTCAAATTTTTTAATGGAGTAATACTCTTTAAAGGACATCATTTTGTACTAAAAACGGCGTCGAATTCCACAATTTAATTAACTAATCGATAAATACTGTTCAAAAGCAAAAAAAGCACCTTTATAATTTTTGAACTCAATAATATACAAGAAATATCTCTGAGTTAAATAGTGCGAAGTTTGAGGTATGGTCTCTTGTTCAACCATTTTTCCGAATTTGTCTGTTTCATTTCTATCTAAGTATTAATGAACTATTTTGCTGGGGCCCGGCTCGCAAATGCCATCTCGACTAAATGACCCGTGCGACACTGCGAATATCCAATATACCTCAGTGCCTAAAAACGAAAGTTTTTGCACAGTGCATGCGTGTCGCCGGTGATAACACACAGATGCCAGAAGTAGTCATAAACAAGATCAGAGTCATCAATGTCAGGTGAAAAGAGATATGATCGGCGTTATTTTGAGAGATAAAATTCGTAAAGAGTTTCCGTGGAAAAACAAGGATGACTGGTATAGCCCAAAGAATCAGAAAGTGGCAATTGGCAGGCTATATCGCTCATAGCTCTAATAACAACTGAGGAAGAAAGATTCTCGAGTAGCCACCACGAACTGAACGTCAGGGTGGTACGGACATTAGGTAAAGTTATTGGTCTGTGTCATAGGCCAGTCCATTTTTTATTACAAAATTCATAAAATTATTTATTTAGTGACCGCCAACCGCTCACAATTTTGCCCGCTCTGGTCATTTGCCTAATTTGTTCCTTCTTGAATCAAACCTTACACACATTTCATTGTTGTAACTAGGGATTTTGTTGAGGAGGTGAGGGGCTGACGTCCAGTTGAACTAATCATTGTCATTGGTGGAGAGATCATAAATTATGTGTATAGTAATCCTTATCAATGCAGTTCATTCACTCTCCTTTTTATCATATGGCGTCTTTGCTTCTCAGTATATTAGTTGAAAATTCAGTGGGGCAACTAAATTAATACCTACTAGATTTCGCTTTAGCTTATAACCGTCTTCAGACCCTTATCTATACCTATACCAAAATTCATCAAAATAGATTTAGGCGTAAAGGCGTAATAAACAGTCACTTTCGTATTTATAATATTAATGGGATTGTAAGCACAAAAGAAATTCTGGTAAGTGCGTCTGTTTATTACCTTTAAACGGATTTATATATTTACGTATTTAGTTTAGGAATATGTAATAGTATTCTCGGAAAAGTACTTTTTATCGTGGGAAGCGAAGGCATTCCGAAACGAATACTTTGCTTTTCAATTAGAATGTGAATAGACATATTAGATTTACAATATATGAATGCAATACAATAGAAATGCATTACACGTGAGATATATATTTCTTTATATTTCAATAAGTATAAATGAGCTTTAGCTTTCTATGTTATTATTGTACGGTATGATTTATAGTACGAGTCCTACTATTCTCTATGCTGTATTCTAAATGGTAAAGACTCTTTCACGGGCGTGCCATTATTGGTGGCCGGCATTCGGTTGCATTTGTCTCCTTTCCTACAGGCGCACTCTTAATTCTGTTCTATAAAACAAATGCAGCGCATGCCGTGGCAAAAACTGTACTAAACTGGGAAATTTTATCAAAATTACTTAGTGTTTCCTGCACTATTTTTCTGTATGAACTGTAAAAATAACGGTACAAATGGTCGGTACATATTCTACATTTTTACATTGTGCGATAGTTAATAATCAACGTATTCATTAAATAAAATAAATATCACAAATCCCATACACAGCGCCATCTGGTCCGCATATTAAGTAAATACAGGATTTGATTTTTTGTGGAAATTAAACTATTTGACATACATAAACTTAATCTCAAGTGCGAACAGGGCGCTTCTGTCGTGGACATAACCAATACCTACTTTTAAAGTGTGGGAGTCGAGAGGTGATTTTGATAATATCGATAATATGGATAAATTAGTTATATGGGCATTGGTAATGAATATTAAACTAAAAGCGACTAAACAGTAAATAACATAGAAAAACAAAATTGACTTTTTTTTGTTGCATGAGATTTTTTTACTGTTGTTTACTTATTTGGGTGCGCTGATTTCGAATCTACCCTCACATTTTTTGTAGCAGCTCTGGTTAGCGCGGACAGGTGCCGTCTTGAATTTGCATGAGTAGTCGATAATTTCAATCAATAGCGGTGTAACCAAACTAGGTTTTATATAAATTTCATTATGTCTTCCTCAAGGAGGTCGTGTTCAAACAGTCCTGATTATTTTTGTGTTATTTGTGGAGAATATATCTTAAAAACATTCCGTTTGAATGTGTGTGTCGGACTTCGTGAAAAAAGCTTACTTGGACTACTTTGAGTTTCCTAAGCCCTGAATACCTAATTTGGTATGTAAATATTGTATTGAGTCTTTGCGATTATGGGCAAATAAAAAAAAAGACCCTCTTTTAAGTATAAATCTCCAATGATCTGGTGTGAACCATCCAATCTACATGATCACTGTTATTTCTGTGTTACGTAAATCATAGGAATAAACAATAAAAATTGTTTGAAGTGGACATATTCCAACTTAAAATCTGCTATGAGACCAGTCTTGAACACTAGTGACACACCACTACCACAGCAGCCATGTACATCTTCGGAAGGTTCTGTTAAGTTTAGTCAACATATCGACAGTGATAGCAATAGCAGCTACAATGATTTTGATAGCTTCGGTTATCCCCGGCCACTAAATAACTTGATCTAAATGACTTGATCAGGGATCTTGGACTGTCTAAGACTGTTTAGTTAGTGGGAATTTTTTTGGGAAATAGAAAGTCTGATGGCTACATTCAGCACGTTGAACAGTTGCTGATACACATCCAGCAGCTTGGATACAATATGAGTAACATGAGCATATAGCTTCACTACCTCCACAGCCACTATTTTCCTGAAAATGTCGGTGATTTAATCGAGGAACAAGGGGTGCACTTTCATCAGGATATTCGCACGATGGAGGAGAGATATCAAGGATACTGGAACGTAAATATGATGACTGATTACTGGCGTAGCATTCAAAATAGACTTCATCCTACCTAACACACCTCAACCAAGAAAATCATATAAAACAAAATTTACTTCAGAATAAATACATTTAATTAATTTTTATAGCTTAAACTATGAAGTGATAGGCATTTTTAATAATTTTTATTGAAAAATCCTGTCACTTCGTAGGGGCAAAACTAGAGCTGTTTCATAAAAACGGCATATGTTTTGAAATTTGCGTGGAAAAACAATTCAGATTCATGTAAAAAGTATGCAACAGACATGCTGTTTTCCTGTATAATTCTTCAATACTATCGATTTTTCTAGGACGTACAAAGTAGTTTCTAGGGTGGGCAACGCCCACCCTTGCCCCGCTCCCTAGCTTCGCCATTGCCTCTTCATTAACTAAAAATAATATATTTTGTATTTCGATGGAGCGGGATAGCTTCATAAATTTACTCCAAGTTTTTCTCATGGTTGAGTCACAGAATACTATTTACGCAGGATTAACTTTTATCTGCTTTAAACTGCATCAATATAAACTCGAAGTTCAAATAAATTGAAATTAAATTGATACAGATATAATTTTTGTTGACAATATTTTGTCTATAATTTCATTCACTTAAAAATATGTAATAACATGGTGTCAGTATTAAGATGGTAAACGAGAGTGAAAGAGAGGAACCGAGATCAGAGTACAATCAGGACTAAAAAAGATTGAAAGGGAGGCTAACATGAGATTGTTATAACATAAATGAAGTTTATTGTTTATTCAGGCGAATAAATGCAAGTAAAGTATAAAAATATATCAGTAGCTACTTTAATACTTCTATAAACTATAATATTTCACGGCCAATAAATATGTGACTGCTGGCATTTTTAAGGTTTTTTACTACTCAACTTCATTACTCCACTCCCAAGATTCGCCCTCTTTTTACGTCTTGTAAATCTTAAATTGTGACATAACATAAATAATTAAGCTGCTTTGCATTCAATTTCAAGATAAACGGCTATGATTATATATGGGCAATGCATATCCAAAAGATCGTATATGCATAAAAAATAAAATTTTAATATTCTTTTCTCAAAGCAAACTATCACAGAAATTTGTTATAGATTGGGGTTTGCATGTTAATTCACGCTGTTCCAGTCCAGACAAATAACTACTAATGACTGTTGTCTCTAATGCATGCATGCACAATGCAACAATATCATAATAAAAATGGCTACGAGTTATGGAATAACTTGTTTTAAACACACATCATTAAACACTTTTAATATTGAAACACAAAAGTCATTTACTATGACTGACATAATTACTCCTAAATCTATTAGTTTAATTTATTCCTATAATAAATAATCAGTACACCAATACATATTAAGGTTGTTACAATTTTTATACACACTGAAAACATTTAATTTCTTTTTATTTAAACTGAATTTAGCTTTGCTTTGCTTTTTATGTGGTAAAGTCTTGGCTGAGTACGAAAATATTGGCTCGACCAAAGTTACACTCTCACAGAATACAGATGTGAAGTTGCAGCTTCCACTGCTGCTCTTGCATTCAACGAGTGAAATTTCCGGTGGCTCATTCCCCCTCACATTCTTCCATCAACCTGATCTCCCTCCATTAGATATCCTATTCCTTACCAAGACACCAGTATCCAGCAATACATTAGTGACTTCTCTGGGGTTTAGAGTGTTCATGGGCAACGGTTGATATCTATTTTCTGATGGGTCCTTCAAATATAATATGAAAAATGCAATTTTTCATAGAATATTTTAGTTTTTATACTTAAAAGATATAAAGTTAACTAGCATTTAATTATAATATTTTGAGGCGATATTATGGGGACCCTACCTACGATGCAGATATTTTGCAGAAATTTGTTTAAAATATTCATTAAAATACATCAAGTGAATATACATTATGGTTTCACCAAAATTATAAATCGAGTCCAATAATAAAGGATAGGTATTAACGTCTGACTCCTTAATCTATTATTATCACAACAAATTAATCATTTTCATGAGTTTTAAGTAACAAACAAAATATCGAACAAATTAAAAACATCTAAACGACAAATTACTTAGCATATTTGAAATATGATAAAATATAATAAGCACAATTAGTATTTTATTGAATAAACCAGGTATAAAAATTGTCAAAAATCTATTTTATAATTGGCAATATTCTAGTGCAAAAATACTTTAGGTATATCAATTATCCAATGTACTGTATTACGTATAGACTTAGGATGGCTAATATTATTGCATATTAGATGAAAGCACATGTTAGATATGTGAGAATATAATTAAGATAGTGTTACCATATATATGAAGACAAAAAATATGCTATTCTTAAAATGGTGTTGTAAAGATTTTTCATTTAAAAGATTATTTCAAAAAATTAAATGCTTCTGAAAGTTTAGAGATAATCTAAATATTCTTAATTCAGTATGTAAGGCCATAGTAAAGTTCATTACATTAGTTTTAATGCATATTTATTAACTAATAGTCATCAAAATGCTTTATCTCACTAGACTTAAACTTGGCCATTACTTAAATCAGATTTTTAAAATTATAAGTTTCTATATTACATTGTTTTGTTTTCACATGAATTTTGTGCATAAATAATAATCGTGTCAATTGACCATATAATATTATGTATGGGGTATATTTTCTTGTTATGAACTGATTTTACAAGAGATTTAGCTGTCGCAGACCATTTATTCAAAACAATATTTTTAATTTTAATTCAGAGTTATTAGTCGTTTCATCGTGATCAGTAACTCTGAACATACATTTGAATATTGATATTTTTTATAATTCCTTTTATGGAAAAAGTCACCAAGATTCAATTTTGTTTCTAATTTCCGTTTATTTTTTTTTAGTAATATTGAATTCCTAACGAATTTCTTTGTTATAATTTTATCTATTTCTATAGTGACTTTATTAGTAAAACTTTTTTAAATATCTTAATATATTTTATAATGTGGAAAATATTCACATTCTGGGGGTATCAGTGAGAGTTGCAAACCGTGTTGTCGATAGTGTGACTACATGTGCACCGTCAGTAGAACAGGCATTTTCTACATTCGAGTCTACGCTGTTTGGATCGCT
Organism: Eumeta japonica; assembly: GCA_005406025.1. Classification (NCBI taxonomy): domain Eukaryota; kingdom Metazoa; phylum Arthropoda; class Insecta; order Lepidoptera; family Psychidae; genus Eumeta; species Eumeta japonica. Next base: position 194,805 of record BGZK01000788.1, read on the forward strand.
TATATTATATTAACAGGGCTGCTCCGATTATTTAAATTGTGAAAAGTTCTCAATTTGTTTAAATTGTTTTTCATGAATACACACCATTTCATATATTTCAGAGGGTTAAATAGCGAGTCATTGTGATTGTTCCAAAGTGGTGCTTCAGTTTCCGATTTTTCATCTCTAAAAAAACTGATGTCTTCCCGTGTTTCTAAACGTTTCCTATTATAATATGCATCTATAATTTCATCGTCGATGAGCCAAGGTGCTGTTTGACAGTAGAATGCAGGTAGTTGTTTTGAGAACTCAACGAATAATGTATTTATTTAGTCAAAACTAGGTGGTAAAATGTCATTTCCGTGAACGTCGTTTCTTTCACATATGATGTTTTGTGTTGCATTGGGAATCTCATTTATTATCACGTTATTACTCTGAGTAGTGAGTCTATCATGTGGTATATGGCTCCAGTTTAATATCAACTTTTCCAATGCCAAGTTCCTCCTAATTGTTTCAGACATCACTATATTACGATAGCTACGTCACGTTTGCCGATTGCCGAGTTTCTTACTTGTATATACTCATATTCACGTTCCTTTAGACAGCATTGTTTAAACTTTTCTGTGTCATTTCCCTTGAATGGTCAAGGACTTTTCGTATTTGGCATTTAGGTTTATGAGTTTCCATTTTATACCAATTTGTAGCAGCAAAAGCAATATGCCAACATGGATAATTGCTATCGAATATGAAGTACAAAATCAATACAAAAGCAATACTTGCACAAAATACAGCAAGTCACAGTGTTAGAATTATACAATGTGATTTTGTGATAAACTTTAGGGCAAGTTACAGTAGTAAAAGAAAACAAATTATCACGTTTTGAGTAAATTAAAATAACGTTCTTGTTCATAGAGCAAAATATGAACATAGAACACGTTTAGGTGGGTATGAATGTTATATTGAGTACTCTAGTACGAAGTTGTAGGTTGTTCAAATGGTCGGTTAAATTAAATAAAAAAAACCGGCCGAGTGCATGTCGGGCCACAAGTAGTGTAGGGTTCCGTAGTTGCCCGTCACAATATGCGATCTTAGAAGGGGGCCTTTGTATGATACTATGAACATATTAATTAAGTTCACGGTTTAGCGGACCGTTTTTAGACATTACTGTAACGGGTCTACATAGGGCGGGTGTTATGGATGTTATGAATTTATATTTCTATAAATTTACATGGTTCACAAACTTATATTCACTACTTGTTTTACATGATTAACTACTTAATCTAAGTAATTTTGTAATTCGTACCTAATTTCTATTAAACGGGTAATAGTTGGTCGACTATTACCCATTAACTCGTAAAGCCTACACAGGTGTGATAGTTTTCTTTTTAACTTTGTTATATATAATATTGCCGTTAATTTGTTCACATATCCAAAACAACTATTTATCTGGTAAGACAGACGGGACACTTATATTTAACAAGAATTAGCAATTTAAATTTTAATATCTTACAAACGGGTCCCTAAATCAAAAACTGCCAACGTTTTTGAACAAGCTATCCAATTATACTATACTCCATGGGATAAATGAGAAAAAAAATCCTCACTTTACGTGTAGGGGAGATACATTAAAAAAAATTTAAGAGTATATTTCATCATTTTGTCGGCGTAATTAATATGTATGCCCATGCCAAATTACAGCTTTCTAGTATTAAAAGTCTGAGATAAACCGCGGACAGATAAACAGACGAGCGAACGTGGTGAAATTATAAAGGTTTCTTGTTGACTACGGAACCTTAATAATACTCTCTGGTTTAACCGCGACTGAGCAGAATTAATGGACTGAGCATCATAATATTTGTAAAGAATACAGCACCTGCTTTTAACGGTTTGAAAGGCTGAAAGTGAGAGCAGTAAATATTAGGTAATAAAATTAAAAATATCGCCATTACGCTAGGTATTTTATAGGTTTTTAATGTGAACCCCATAATGGATCAAGTTACTTTATGCTTAGAATACGTTTTATTTAAAATCTACAGTATTTACAGTTTTATATGGAACTCATAAGCACTCATGTCCATGATTGTTTTATTCTGCGGTATCTTATACATTTTTTTCAGATGGTAAGGCAAGCGAAAACTACTAAATAATTTATTGACGTTTTACACTAGGGCATAATACAATGTTAATAGTCACAATACCGACACAAAGCGATAGCCTTTTATGGGCCCTTTACACAAAATCACAAAACTTGTAGCGCGCAAGAAATTCATTTAGTTGAAATTCCTCTGTCTCTGTTTTCGTTTTACGCTACAAGCTTTTGAAATTATTTAATGTAATAGAATATTAGGTACAATTATGGATAATTATTTTTCCAATGACTATATATACGCATACATGCATAGATAGTTTTATATAATACTAGCTGTCCCCCGCCCGCTTCGCGTGGCGTAAAATACATGCCTGCAGGCACGGGAAATATTAAGTTTTGTTTTCTTGCTGCATAAAATTTATTAAGAGCGAACTTCACGAAATTCCACCCGCAAGGGAGGTTATAAGGTTATAAGGAGGGCGATAAAAACAATTCATATTTTCAAACTATACCTCTTATAGGTATTAAGACTTTGCCAGAATATTCTTTTTGGCATGTTAAAAATTACCAAGAACGCATGTTACTAAATTCTACCATTTTCCGGGATCTGGGATTGTTCCTAGCGATGGCCAATAAGTGCCTTGAGCTGGGATACTTTCCCCGAGCCTGGAAGGTGGCGGCAATCAAGGTGATCCCGAAGCCGGGTAAGGAAGACTACGCCCGTCCGAAGTCTTACCGTCCTATAGGTCTGCTTCCTGTGCTGGACAAAACAGTGGAAAGGATGTTGGTCGGGCGCCTCCAGTGGCACCTAATGCCAAAGCTTCAGGCGACGCAGTGGCTTCACGCCGCAGCGCGGGAGGATGCCCTTTATGATCTGATGACACATATCTATCAAGAGTTAAATCTCAAAAGATCATATTAATGGTGTCATTGGACATAGAGGGCGCCTTCGACAATGCGTGGTGGCCGGCGTTGGAGACTCAGCTGCGCGCCCTGGCTGCCGGTGAACCTCCACGGCCTGGTCCGAGGCTACCTTCAGGGCCGGGAGGTAGTCGTCAAGTACGCTGGAGGGAGTGCAGGAAGGGACTTCAAAGGGTTGTATACATGGCTCTATAGCCGGTCCAACCTTTGGAACCTGATTCTGGATTCCCTCCGAGAACTCGGGAACTCGGCGTATACGTGCAGGCGTTCGCGGATGATGTGGTCCTGTGTTCTCCGGACAGTCGGCTTCGTCGATCGAAGGAGGCCAACCGCGCTTAGCTCGCGTGCACTGCTGGAGTCAGAAATAAGCTGAGGTTCGCGCCATCGAAAACAAATTTGATGGTGCTGACCAAAAAGCTGAAATATGACGACCCAGTGGTGCACATGAACGGTGAGCAGATTAGCTCGGTTGGCGAAATACGCCTCCTCGGTCTGACCATAGACAAAAAGCTGACATTCATTCCTCATGTCGCCAAGGCTTGTAAAAAGGCTGCAAATATTTACAAGGGCTTAGCCCGAGCGGCCAAGGCGACGTGGGGTCTGAGTCCGGAGATCGTGAGAACCATATATATTACCGTGATAGAGCCTATCGTCCTGTACGCGTCGTGCGCTTGGACACTGGCGACGAGGAAGCTCGGCGTGCGTAAGATGCTCGACGCTGTCCATCGCAGCGTCGCTCTGAAGGCATGCCGCAAGGGCTCACCGCACAGTGTCCCTGCATTCTGCGCTGATCCTCTCGAGGCTGCTCCCTCTCGACATAAGAGTGAGGGAGGTAGCCTGGTTGTACGAGGTGAAGCGCGGAAAAGATTTAGGGGACACTTTTGTCGACCGGAAGCTCGAGAGACCCGTGTATTTCGGCGACCTGCCTCACCCTGCACACGTGCCCGAGATCGGGTACGAGAGCGTCGAGGACCTTGACTCCCAGACGGTTGACCGTCTCGCCGTGGTCGGGCCGCACATCTACACCGACGGTAGCCGAATCGAGGGCAAAGTCGGTGCGGCCTTGACGGAATGGCGGGACGGAGAGGAGACATGATACTCGACGCTACGACTCGATCCCTTCTGCACGGTCTTTCAGGCGGAGATGGTCGCGCTGCAAAGGGCGATACGGAGGGTGAAGAATGGTAAGGACGGGCTGGTTAACATCTTCAGTGACTCCAGGTCTTCCTTGGAGGTATTGACCGGCCCGAAGACCTATCACCCTCTGGCCCATGAAGCTAGGTGCGACATCTCCGAGATCGTTGCGGAAGGCAGGGCTGTGCGCTTATTTTGGGTTAGAGCGCATGCCGGAATCGCGGGAAACGAGCGTGCAGACGAGCTCGCCAGGCGCGCCGCCCTCACCAAGAAGACGGCAGCGGCCTATTATAAGTTTCCGCTATCGTACGCGAAAAAGGTGATCAGGGCGGCGAACCTGGAAGAGTGGCAGGAACGATACGCCGAGGGAAGCACAGGTGAAATCACCAAATGCTTCTTTCCCCGAGTGGAACAAGCGTACCGGGTACTCCGGAAAACGGAAATGACGTCCCTAATGGTGCAAACCCTCACGGGACATGGCGGGTTCGCACAGTACCTACATAGGTTCAAGCTGAAGGACTCGCCATATTGCGCCTGTGATCCCGCTAAAATCCAGGACGTGCTGCACGTTCTCGAGGAATGTCCAATGTTTCTGCGGGAGCGTGTGGCACTGCAAACGGAGATTGGCGTCATTGTCGGGAGGGGGGAGTTTCCAACGATAGTTGAAGACGACCACAAAAGGGCAAATTTAAAAATTTTACTGTTGTGAAGTGGTAAAAAGATGCTCTAAATTGAACAGAAATTAAAAGAAAAGGAATATAGGAATGAGGAAAACTAAAACGTAAGGATCAAAGAACAGAACGATAGATAGTTTAAGTGTAAAATGGAGAATAGGGTAGGTAGGGAAATATGTGCAAATATTATAAGAGTAGAATAAGCATGTAAAAATAAATAGGAAATAGATTAAACAATAAAAATGTAATAGATTATTCATAATTAAAATGAAAATGTAATACACTAAGCAACTTATGTAAGAGGGTTAATCAAATTTAAAAAAAAAAAAGGAAAGAAAAAGGAAAAGAAAAAAAAGGAAGGAAAAAAGAGAAAAAAAAAAAAAAAAATATATATATATATATATATATATATATATATATATATATATATATATGTATACATAAAACATGCATTGAATTCTTTAGCCCTCCCCTACCACCCTAAAAACTGCAAGAGATGTATATAAGCGAGATGAACGAACCTGAAAATGGTATATAAGGGCCGTGGTCGCCATGACACGGGGGCATTTAAAAAAAAAAATATCACAACGAAGGAAGGAAATATTTATTTTTCCATCTTCTTCTGGGATCTTACCGTCGCCTATATCAACCAGAATTTTTGAAAACTCTCCACCTTTCGGATTTTGCAGAAGTTGAACACAAAATCAAAGATAGAATAATTGACTAAAGACCATAAAATGGATGATTTAATACAGGCTTTAATTTCATCAGCGCGTGTTCCTCGTGGCACAACAGGCAAGGTTTGTCTGAAGTCACCAGCCAAGAGAACAGTTACGCCACCCATAAGTCGATTGCAACCTCGAATGTCCTGTAGCGTTCTATTTGAGCTTCAATACCTTTTTTGTGAGCCATTGTGCACTCATCCCAGATAATAATTTTGCATTTCTAAGTACATGAGCCATATCGCTTTGTTTAGTGATGTTACAAAGTGGAGACTCAGAATAACCTAAATTGAGAAGTAATTTAAAAGCAGAGTGAGCTGTTTTGCCTCCGTCAATCAAAGTCGCAGCAATTCCTGAAAAAGCGACGGCTATAGCAATGTTTTTATCACTTCTGATTTTCGCGAGCAGTAAATTGATTAAAAACGTTTTTCCAGTGCCACCTGGTGCATCTAGAAAGTATAACTGCCCAGAATTCGAAATTATCGAATTTACAATTTCATTATAGACTTCTTTCTGTTCTGGATTTAATTTAGGAATACTTTCAACTACAACTTTGGTTAAATATTTGGTGTCATAAGCCAATTCACTACGGTATTGACGATTCATGATAATAGATCCTTCTTGTCGTGATGGAGAATGGAGACCAAACTGACTAAGTGTTTTTACCGACATTGATATAATAATATCCTCAAGAAGAATAAGGCATTTGTTGTAAATAATGTCAATCACCAGCTTGGCATCTTCACCTTTTCGTTCTACCTCTCTTCTAATATCTTTCGAAAAATTGTCTCGGTATTTCTCCCATAACTTTAGTGGATCTCCAACTTGACAAAAAACTAACATAATGGCAAACAGCTCACGGATTTTGTAAGGAGAATCAGTGACGCAAGCTTCCTCCAAAGTGCGATCCCAATTAGCATCATCTTCGAGAAGACCAAGTGCTCTACATGCTGCTTGAAATGTTGGATGAATTACTCCATCAAGTTTTTAAAGCAGAAAATGATGTAGGACCTCGAATCTCATGTAAGAGAAGACGCAGGTAATAACATTCAGTATTTCCAGGATGCACGCTATAAACTCTACCTAAAACTTGATCTTTCTTGACTAAATAACCTGGAACATCTTTACCTTTTTTTCTTCTTTCGAAGCGGTTATTTTTCCATACGTAATAAGTTGGAACTTCAACGTACAAAAGAGATTTTGCAAAGTCATCAACTTGGCAAAGCTCAAAAAAAGCCATTAGGGTTGTTTTTGGAGGATTAAGTACTTTATCAATCACATCTTTTTCTGTAAAATAAACTCTTTGACCGTTTTCAAGATGTACAGCAAGATGCATCACTGATGGAAACCTGTCATGAATAGGAAAACGAAGTATTCGCCAGACTGCTTCCGAGCTACTGATGTAACGTCCCGCTTGGTACTTCGTCACCTCATCCAAATCTTCAACGATAAATGCTGCTTGGTCAGATCCTTTATTTACATACTTACAGATTTATTTTATGGATTTATGTTGGGAGAAACGCAGACATTCGCAGCGCCTAGTACAATTTAATAGCAATACGCTCCCATACGCATACTTGCGTGTTAACTTGAGTAGTAACCCTCTTCTTCGTTTTGATAATTCTATAGTGCAAATGTCATTGTTAATTAAGTTAAATAAATTAGTTTTCTACAGTTTAAATAGTTTTGATCTTTTGTTATTTCATCAATTTAACAGAGTTACAACTCTCAACATTAATATGAGTCCCGAATGTATGGGACAGTACGGGATTGTACGGCACTATCCATCGGTTGTCAATTTCAACTCCGTTGAGCTTAAAGGTTCTTCCACCGTCTGTTGGATATCGTCTACGATACTTAGGATATCCGTCTTCTCCTGTTTGAGTTTCTTTTGAAAATACCTTGGGGTATTTTTTTGTACACTTACCATCAACCATACAGGGTGATTTTGAATTGAAAGATCCACATGGACCGTGAACCATAGTTGTCTTGATAATTTGATAAAGGTCTGGATTTAGTTCTGGATCAGGTAACTCTGCGCAGATAATTTGGTCAATAGACTCTGGTCTTATTTTCTCTTTAACCACAATAGAATATGGACATGAGGGAATCCACGTTTTTGCCATTCTATGGTGTACATGTGACACCTTGTATCTCCAAAGATACGACCTACTGTAAGAAGTTTCATCATATGTTTTACTTTCACATTGAAAACCCTCGCTACGATGTCATGTCTATCATGAGATTGTTGTCCTTCACTCAAAAGCTCTGTTATTTCCGACCACTTAGGATTGCAGGTGAATGTGATAAATAAATCTGGCCGTCCATAATGACGCACATATGCCATTGCATCCTGAGTTCGCTCATGCATATAACGGGGTCCACCAGTGAAAGAAGAAGGTAGCACAACCATTTTTCCCATCGTTGATAACTGTTCATCATTTTTTGATAAAGCATCTTTCAAGTGAACGTATTCATCACTTCTCGGTGTTTTTTGATTATTACGAATCCAGTTAAGTCTCTCAGTCTCAATTTTTGCATACATATCAACTAAAAATTGATTTAAAAGATTACGGAATCGCAATAAATAACACACTTCGCCCTCACGCTCAATAATCCTAAAGCTGTAAAATTCTGACGCCGATACTGTCTTATCGAGAGCTAATTTAGTCGTCTCATCATATTTGAATACATTAATGTGATAGCCATCTTCTCCATAACAGAACATTAAAGGATATTGTAAAGCATCATGTGAGTGGTGTGTTTCACTGATTCGCATCAATTTGTTATCTCTACTGCGAAGAACAATATCTCTTTTTTTCGAAATTCTAACCGACAATAAGAACAGCAACTTCTTTTGCCTGAGGAGCATTAAATCGGCCCTTAAGTTCTCCAGACGGTTTTCTATCAGCATTAATTTTTTACTTTGAAGTAATTTTGATCTTTAGGAATTGAATGTACTGCAGCCTTAAAATCCTGAAGATATTTGTTATGCTCATGTAGCATCAGCTGCAGTTGGTGAACTAATTCTGGATAAACGTCCGGATGAATTCCACAACGGATGTCATTTTTCTTGATGTTCATCACCAACAAAGTATATTTGAAGAAAAGAAGGCTTCTGGTTAGCTTCGGACATCAAGCTGCCTATTCTGTGATAAACCTGTCCTTGAACTTTGAAAGTTGGCATAAAATTTCCTTCTCTTACCTCTTTAGCTCCAAAAGATATCATCTGAAAACATTCGTTGCACTTACGGGCATTCTTCAGAAAATGTTCTGACAGTTGATCCTGATGAGTCAGTAGACTGTGTAAAGGTTCGGGATAGGATCCAAGCTTAGGAAGTTGGACTTTACCACTACTGCAGCACATTCCTTGAGTCTCATCCTTCCATTTCAGGGCATGACACCATGAGCAAGGTATACGTGGACCAAGATTTACAATTTTATCATTAGAATAATTTATTTTACTGTCGTAGTTTAAGCCTGACAAATGTTTAGAAGTCCAAGGCATTAATTTATTTTTTGGTCTCTTTTCATGATATCTGGCAGTAGCTGCTCGATTAACGTCAGGATTCTTTACTTTGTAAACCTTCTCAGCATTTTTCACAATTTCAGAATGAGTTTGTTTATACTTTCGAACAACTTGTTTTACGATTTCAGGATGATTTTCATCATATTTTCTTGAAGCCTCTCGATGGACTTCCCTATGGCTTTTTGTACATTTTGAAGCAGCTTCTCTAAGTTGTTTCGTTCTGATTGTGTTAGAAAATCTTTTTCTTCGTTTTTTTCCTCTTTTTGATCGTATAAATGTTTCGATTACAGAAGTAAATTCATCACTCAATAGAGCTGTATCAGAATTTAATTGAGAGAGACAAATTTGGTACATCTTCGACCTCAGATTCAAGATTTTTATCAAGATTGTTTGATGGGTTGGTATTATCACTATTTATGGGTTCAAATAATGGAACTAAAGCATTATAATGACCATTATTATAGTTTCCAGTAAAACTGAGTCTTTTAATTCCATCTAATTCTTCGCCAAACGTAGCCGTTAGACAGCCATCTTGATATACTTGAAACTGATAAGGAAACAATTCTGCCGCCGCTTTAACTTCACAAAGAGATCCTTGTGTATAAGGCTTTGACATGTCATCAAAATACAAACGCTTAGTACCGTAAGGATTGCCAGACGCTTGCTGAGTAAAACATTTGAACCTCGACCAGTTGTTGGATACATGATGAACGATCTGATTTCTAATGTGAGCACTTTTTGATATAGTGCCATACAATAAATACGATATCGAAGAAAAAAGACATGCGCCATCTCCGGGAATATGTGCAATTTTTAGAGGGATGTTAGGTTCCATTGAATTGGATAATCCGTCTCTTAAGGTTACGCTTGAAAAGGTGATCCCAATTCAATTTCCGTATTATTCGCAATGAAAACCTATAAGAAAAAAAAAATATAAATTATCATGATTCATAATTTATTTATTAACTTTACACTAAAAAAAAATTTCAAATTTTGAGGAATATTCCTTCTCTTATATATATAGTGTAGGTGTGGATATAGGTGTATTCGTAGCCCGAATATAATTGGTTAATAAACTTTACACACTTACAGTTTTTCTTGATGTTTATTTCATATTCTTGGAACACACAGATGACACAGTATAAATTGGTTCACTTCTTATTGATATATTTGAGAAAACAATTTTCTAAGCCGTCTGGGGGTGGAATGTTATAAAATTCTCTCTTTGTGAAATCTAACATGCCAATAAAAAATATTCTGGCCAAGTTTCACAGTTATAGCCGCTATAGATTGAAAGACACAAATTTTTCGAATTTTTGACTCCCCCGCACAGCCCTCTGAGGGTGGATGGTCATGGAATTCGTATTTAGTAAATTCAAGCATGCTAAAAAGAATATTCTTTATACCTATAAGAACGGTAACTTGAAAATGTTATTCTTTATAATTTACGCCCCCGCAACCCCCCTTGCGGGGGGAATTTCGTAAAATCGGTTCTTAGCTGACCTCTACTCGCCAAAAGGAATATTCCTACCAAATTTCAAGTTCTAGGTCTTATGGTTCCTGAAATATCGTGATGAGTCAATATATGGGTGGAAATCTCTTATATATAAATAGATTATCCGCATATGAATATGGTTTAACGTCTGGAAAATATCATTCTGCTTCTTTTAGAAAATTATAATTATCTATGGCGTAACATGTATAGAGTATCTTTCAGTTTATCAACTGAAAATAGGTTTATAATTGCAAAAAAAAAAGAAACTATACTGTATCTATAAATATACGGTTTTCGGATTTTTCCTTTACTTGTGCTTTTTGCTAAATTTCATGATTCTAGATCAACGGAGGAAAGTACCCTATAGTTTTCCGTTCTCTTGAGATCATCAAAATATTCGGTATGAACGAAGCATGAACGACCGTGTCTTTCGATTGCGTTAACTAAGAAGTTCGATTTTTTCAATGCTCCAAGGTATTGCAGACTTGAGTGTTGGATATTAATTTCAGCTTAATACCTCTACGCGTTCCTCAAAAAAAGTATCTCGTCAGACGGACAGACGGACGGAGAAACGGACGGACAACAAAGTAATCTTATAAGGGTTCCGTTTTTTTTTCTTTTGAGGTATGGAACCATAAAAATTAATTCATTTATTTTTATATATGGGTCGTGTTATAATGTTGTAAATTGTCAAGTGTCCAATTTCCAAAAAAGCATCTACCTACTTTTAACAAATTTAAAAGAGTTAAAGATAACTTTATAATTATTTTCAGAGTATAATAGATGATCAAGTTTTATATATGTGTGTATACATCCATTCACACACACACATATATATATATATATATATATACACATGTGTGTGTGTGTGTGTGTGCGTGCGTGCGTGCGTGTACGTTTGTATGTGTGTGTTGGTGTTGTTTGTGTGTATTTTTAATCTCGTAGTGATTTCTTTACAATCGAATTCTCATTTATGTATCCTATTAAACAAGACAATCTACTATACAAATAAGATAAGTAGCTACAAATATCAAGCATACAAATAACATTATGTACATTGCGTTCAATTATACGATCAGGCAGCCGCGGCAGCAGATGAACGAACTAAACACTATATGACGTCATTAATACACCACCCACCTGCTACACTACACAGTGCACATTAGTGTCTTTAGAGCCACGCCGTAGGTGCGCCTACTGTACGCCGAGATTCGTTCGTAGAAACCTATATCTTTACATATTGATGTTATTGATGTTATCTACAGGTCTACAGCGCCGCTTACGACCCGAGTTCTTTTTGACGGGATACGTCTATGTTTTCCTTTTTAATAGAGGTCATTTCGTTGACATGCACAAACGCCACCTATTGGTACATAAGTGAACGAACTTTGGCGCAAGTGAACGAAGTTCAGGGGCGGATCCAGGGGGTCTTGACCCCCCGAACTGGGTTTATGCCTTACTATTTTAATAAGCTTAAAGCTTGTTCTGACTGAATCCCTACTACGTAACCCTTCCTCCCTCCACCCTCCAACTCTTAGGCTGGATCCGCCCTTGACGAAGTTACCGATTTCGTTCAATTATCTATCGAATGGCGTTGTGTGCATGTATGTTGTTTATTCAACTGACAATGTTCGACATTGTATAATATTTTTGTAGTCATTGTATAGTTTTTTTTTTGTATAAGTTGTTTTGTATATCTTTGAGTTACAACTCTACAACCTAATTTGTTAACATACTTTGACCGAGTACAAAATGTAGTAAATTTCCTAAGGCGAAATAAAAGGAGAAACATTGTTATTTCGTTAATATTGTATTTAGTTTAGAGCTTATATTATTACTAACGTTGTATTAATTTACAAGCTCAGACGTTTTGTTAGTAGTGGAAGTTGTTCATTACCAAATACTTTTTACAAAATAATTATTACAAAATAATCGTTTTGTATGTATGTACTAATGGTATTGCTAGAACTAAAATTCGGCTCACACTGTACGCTATTTTCAAAAGTTTAGATAATAACAATAAAAAGTTCATAAATTCTTCTTCAATTTTAGTTTTGAATTTCGCGGCATTTCCGATTTGAAGGAGAATACATGCGTGCCCAGTAAGGCTGTAAATGACCAATGGCGCTCATCTGCTGCATAAAGGTAAACTTTATTTATTCATCGATATCGATATACAAAATATGAGTCGATTGTAGCTTTTATTAATATCTATTAAACGACATTTAATTAAACAGTCATTTTCAATACGAAATCAGGAGAAGCAAGACCAAAGAGAATAAAAAAAGTATCTCGATATATGGAATATTTCGGACGTTATCGTGACTACTTATTAGATCTACACATACGGACACACGAACGTCCATATAATTGTCTTTTCAATCAGCTTCTTTTTTATATAATACGCAATAAATGTTAATTTGTTATTATAATTGTATTAAGAGGGTAGGTTTTCTGATATTTGTGTAGTAATATTAAAGTATAAGTGTGATATGCATATTATATAAGAGACAACCAATGTGTCAAGTTGATTTTTACATTGATTGGCTAGTTGAGAATAAGGCACTACCTTAAACAATTCGCATTATAATGCCTGCAGTTGAATTTTTTGTTGATAAAAAAATAATTTATTTTAACGATATTTAAGTGACATATAACAAAAAATGTGATTTTATTTAAAGTCACAGTTTTCTCTTATTATTACTAGAATATATTTCGAAATATCTATGCACAGGATAGATACACAATAAGGACAAATAAAAAATAATTAACGCCGTTTGGAAAAAGTTATGATTTTTTATATTGATTTTTAGTGTTGTTCTTTATAGTCAACGTTATACTTATTAAAAAAATTCATTTTAAATTGCGATAAATTAAATGTTATGCAAGTATCAAATAACTTTCCTGGGTGCTGACGAAGTTACAAAAGCATTAAATCTAGCTCCGAAAGCTTCAACTTGGCACCGCCACAGATTACTTAAATTAACATCACAGGTTCTCATTGAGGGTTGACAGTTGAATCTTTGACGTTATACAAAGATGATAAGCGTCTGTAGTTAACCTTGTCTATAGTATTCCTTATTCCTTGCTGTGTGAAATATGTATGTCTATATACTAATAATGTTCTATATCGACTTATTTTAAAAAGTTATTTGTGTTTTTTATGATCTCTTTATAACTCACTACTTTTTGACTAAGTTTTTTTTTTCATTGTCCCTTTCATACAAAAACAAAACTTCAAAAATTGGTGTAATTGTTAGCAACACTGCCCCAAACATTGAAGAAAAAAAAAAAGCAGCGACGTTGTCTTTACTGTTTTCTTTGGCTGTAATGTATTCTATTTTACTACAGCGCCGTTTGCTATATGATTGTTATAAATCAACGAATTTGTACGATTAATGAATTCTCGTCGTTGCTAATATATGCCATATAAAATTGCATTTTCTTTCAAGTTCTTAGGTTTACAGAGGTGAGGATCTGACATGGCTGAATATTTGGCGGCTATATTCGGCACCGAAAAAGATAAGTAAGTTAATGTTCACAATGATGAGCTTTGATTATTAACTATAGTGTTATTAATTGTTATTTTTCTAGTTCATGCAATTTTAACAGTGGTACATAATTTGTATACAATTACTTATAACCTATAATTTCTCAAAATATGCAAAATATACTTCTGAGAAATCAAACAAATATGTCAATGTTTTGTTTTAAGTTTACTTCAACATTTTTACTACATCAATAAGTGCTTTTACACGTCTAGTACAGTGTAATCTTTCACGAAAGTTTTGCATCAATTCATGATAAAATATCTATATAAAATGCAAGCTAACACGTTTTTAACTAAATAAATTCTTTTTCAGGGTCAACTGTTCATTTTATTTTAAAATAGGCGCATGTCGTCATGGAGACAGGTGTTCTAGAATTCACAATAAACCCACTTTTTCACAAACAGTATTATTACAAAATTTGTATGTGAATCCACAAAACTCAGCTAAATCTGCAGATGGAAGTCATTGTAAGTAAAATTGTACCTAAGTGTTAACTGTATTACGAAAGTTTTTTAATTCACAATATTTCTAATATTAAGCCTATATTAAATGTCCAGTTGCACATACAGTGTACACATTTTCATGTAATTTAAATCACTGTATCTGCTATCTACATGTTTATTTTGTAACTACTTTAAAATTAAAAAAAAACTTAGTTTATTACTTGAAATTTTCTAGTATTGCAAGTGATACGATTTTAAAATCCCATTTTTTAAATACATATTTAAAATTGTGGATAGTTATTGCTTTATTGCCATTTAAGATGACAAGTAAAACCAGAAATCAGATGAAAACAAGATGAACATGGCAGGGTATACTATTTTTGTATAATTCAGTACTCTTTATTTATGCATAAGAATGTATTTAATTTTTTGAAATTATACAAGAGTACTCTAAATGAAGTCTTATTTGTATTACATTTCAGATATAATAAGTTCGTAGGTATCTTACATTAGTCATTACAGTTCAGTTTACATTTTCTTCAACTGGTACAAAGATGTATTCTAAAGTTTTATTTCTGTACTAGTATTATCTATTCGCATAGATGCTTATAGTATCTATGTACCAGGAATTTAATTGGAGTGGGAGAGGGGGAAGGATTTAAGATAGACGTATTATCTTAAATACAGATGAATAAAATGATTGATTTAAGAAACTATCAGTCATATGAGAAACTATAGGTACAGCAATTTATGCATGTTAGCTTAGATTAGGAATAGGTTCCTTGCTCCTCCCAATCATCACATTATCACCAAACAACCCTAACCTAATAGTTTGAATGTATTGACGACTGTGGTAGGCCCATGCTGTGGTCAACTTAGCTACAGCATGAAAATGAGCCAACTTGGCCGATGAAATACCATATCCTCACAGGATATAGATGTGAAGTAATAGCTTTCATTATTGCATTTCGTGCAATGAGTGATAATTCCAGTAACCTATTCTACCCCTGCAATCAACCCGATTTCTTTTCTCTCGCAAGAGGTTAGCAATACATAGGAGACTGGAGTTGCAAGTGTCCATGGGCAGTGGTGATAATTCATTCTGTGATGGCTCACCTGCTCGATTGCCCGTCGATTGTTATAAAAAAAAATTGGTTTGTCAATGTCACTATGGCTATTTGTGTTTTAAAATAAAATAAACATCAGTGGTGGCAAAATGATAGTGTTAAATTAAGATGAATGACTCCTGCTATTTCAATTATTAAAATTATAGTTTAAGAAAGCCAATAATTATTTTTCATATTGTTTTTTAGGTTTGAAGATTGTATATTTTGTTTTTCATAAGGACTTTGCAAAACCCAAATAAAAAATAACAATCTATATTTTGTCAAATATGAAATCTAACAGGATAATTAATTTTATATGTTCATGTCTAGGGTAAATACCCCAGTAGATGGACACTTAAACAAACTCTCATATTCTTTTAGCAAAACAATATAGTAATATATAAATAATTTGTAATAAAGTGAATTATATTGATGTAAAAATACATAATTAACTAAAAAAAATTAATGAAAATTACGTAAAACTTGTCAATAATTAATAAAAACGTAAAATTTGTGAAAAATACCAAAACCCCAGTAAATGGACAAAATCTCCAGTAGATGGACAGTCAATACCAATAGATGAACACCGAACAATCGAGATTTTTAACATATCAATCACGCGAGAAATAATTAATTTATTAATTATTCCCACCATAGAATAAAAAAAAAATGATAAAGTTAAAGTTAAAAGGTAATAAATCAAACAAATAATAATGTTAAAAATATATCAAGAAAGTAATTATCTTTTTTATTATCTTTTTTTTATCAGTCATCTATAAAAGTAAAAATAAGTTCATATTAATAAACATTGTTAACGAATAAAATTTCAAAAAATTAGGCAAATTCACCATGTAAACTCAATGTTCATCTATTGGATAGAGGTTAGAAAAGGGTGACCAATAGATGGACACTTAATATTCGTATTTTTTTTCAATTTAATTATTTCAATACTATATTTATAGGTTTATTAGTTAAATATAAACATAAAAATATACATACCTCACTTTTTTCAATATTTACGATAGTAATAACAAATAACGTTTACCAGTTACCTGTCACATGCTTACTAGTGGTGGCTCTCCAGACTAAACTTCGTCGCCACATTTGAATAATTATTTAAAATTATTATTTTAAATAAACTAAATATAAAAAAGTATTTTTCGCATGTCAAACTATATGTTCTTATAGATAAAAATTATAACTTTACATTTTGCTCTTAAATTTAATGTAATTGCTATTTGAAATCATATGTGTCCATCTACTGGGGGGTGTTCATCTACTGGTGTCGTTACCCTATATTCTGTGGGAGAATGCAGTATTTCATGGATTGCTCCAGTTCATTTTTGTTCTGCAGCCAAGTTGGCCCCAGTATGGTTTTACTATAGTAAAGTTTAAAGCTCCCGTACAGTAGTTTTTGTAGTGACAGATTTATATCGTTAGGTTATTTGGTCAATTTTTATTAGTTAGGTTTGCCCATTACTTGGTCATTCGATGTTGAATTTTTATGATTTAAAAATAAACCAAAATAAAGTAGAAATTTTCAAAAAATAAAATTAAGAGAATTATTTAAATAAAACCAATAATAATTTTGTACATATATTTATTATGATTTCAGTGGTCGTTGCTAACGTATCAGATGAGGAAATGCAAGAACATTATGATAATTTCTTTGAAGATGTGTTTGTAGAATGTGAAGACAAATATGGTGAAATTGAAGAAATGAATGTTTGTGATAATCTTGGTGATCATCTTGTGGGAAATGTTTACATAAAGGTAACAAGAAAGTTTTAATATAAAGTTTTTAATTAATAAAACTGATATTATAATGCATAAGTCGAATAACAAAAGCTTTAAGGAAACTATGTTTTACTACTTTAATAATAATATATTTTTTTAAAGTAATTGGTGAAAAAATGCATACTTCAGTGTTATGTTTTTTAGTAGACATTTGTAGAAATTGAATTCCTAATAAAATAGCATTATATGAAACATGACTACTTTTGTTTGAGTGATGTTGAATCTGTTGACATTTGCAGTTTCGGCGAGAGGAAGATGCAGAAAAGGCTGTCAACGATTTGAACAATCGATGGTTTGGCGGACGGCCCGTGTATGCAGAGCTGTCGCCCGTGACTGATTTTCGTGAGGCGTGTTGTCGCCAATATGAGATGGGCGAGTGCACCCGCAGTGGTTTTTGTAATTTCATGCACCTCAAACCCATATCTAGAGAGCTTAGAAGGTCTGTATACAATACCTCTAGTCATGATCTGTCAAATGTGTAATATTGATATTTTTATCTCAATGCCAAATTTTCATAAAATTTAAATGAATGAAATGAAAAATTTATTACCCTTGCATCTAATCATAAGGGTTTTCTTAATATTCTGTGATTTTTAAGAAATTGCATTACAAAAATGTTCTAAAATATGTATAAAGTATTAATTATAAAGCAATACATCTAAACTTTAATAATTGAATGTATAGAGATTACTAAATGCCATTTAGTATGAACACACTCCAATCAATTCCAATATGAATTGCAGATCATTATTGAATTTTTTCTAATTGTATTCCTGAAAGTACAAACACTTGTATAAACATTTGTTTTAATCTGTATAATGTTCCAGATACTTGTATTCGCGTCGCAAGGGATCCCGGCGATCGCGATCTCGCTCACGCGACCGTCGGCGCAGGTCCCGCTCCCGCGAACGCCGCCGCGAGCCGCGCAACTCGCGCTCCGGCCGCTACTGACCGGCGCGGGGCCGCATGTGCCCTCAGCGCTCGTCTCGACAACATCCTTAACAGATGCACACAGTTTTTTTTACTCGGGGGAAAATATTGTATTATAGTTTACTTCGTAATATATATTTTATAAACAATTGAAATGGTGTGAAAAGCTAATCGGAACTAGTGTTATCAAATCTGTATAATAATACCCACAGCGAATATTGCTGTAGTAAATAATCATAACTGCAGGAACTGTGCACTGTGTAAAAACAAAATTAATGTTAATATCAACGCTATAGTAGATGAATCTATATCTTAGCCTAAAGCCTTACTTTTTTTTGTATTTGTGCTGACTTTCTATTTTTGTTAAATTTTTTTGAAACTTTTTATTTTGTAGAATTATAAATTACTTCCAAAAGAAAAACCTGGCCTGTATAGAAAGTTACAACTAAAAACTCTAACTAACTCAATATAACTAAAAATATAATTCAATAACAAAACTCTTTCTGGTGTGTGCTATGCTTTTTTTGCATTAAACTCTTTTCATTTTGAATATTCATTTAATTTTCTACAATTATGAGTTTCTTCCAAAAGAAAAAATTGGCCTGAACAGGAAAATGAATGTAACTCAATATTTCTTTGGCAAATTTAATGATTTTTAACCTTAAAACATATCAATTGGTATACTTTTCCCAAATCCAAACTTCAACAAGAAAACGTGTATACTAATATAATTTTCCTTTTTTATTATCAACATAACTTTTATTATAGGAGAAACTTGGAGTACTTTTGTCCACATCAAGAACAAAATCAATTTTGCATATTTATATAATTTTATTTGAGTAATTTTGACTTATAAAATTTCGATAATTTAGTCGTATAATACAGATAGTAGTAGTCAACAGTGCTGGCAATATCAAAGTGCGTCGCTCGTTCCCTACGAGTTATCCTCTTCATCGCGCGCGGACAAGATATCGCTATCTCTTTTTAAAAACCATGTGCGGTGCATCTGCGCTCGAGCATCGCGGCCGGTGGCGGGCGCGGTCTTAGTGTACCGATTCGCGTTGACCTCTCTTCGGTCTCTTTCGTCGGTTTGCTACATAATATTTACATCGTGCACTTTAATAATGGCGTACCGATTCTCAAACGTCGAATATACGGAAATAATGCGAACACTTGCAATGACAACGTTTCAGAAGCAGTGCGTGTCTCGTGAACGGTTTGGAATAAGTGTAAATTGAAACACTATGTTAAGTGCGACCCAGCCTCTCCACGATTTTGGATAATTGAGACCTCTGACTTACGTAGATCGAGCCGTAAATATTATTAATGTTGAACTGCAAGAGAACATTTTGAGATTATTTGAGGAAAATTTCGAAGCTAATACCTACCAAGTCGCTACAGTTTTTTGGTTGTAGTCAAATTTAAAAGATTAAAAAGTAATTTGCGTAAATTGATTGTGCATTGTGCATTCGATTGCATGCAACAAGGTGGAAGGCATTTTAAAAGTGGACTGCGTATGTTTAAATATTGAGATAAGGAGTGATATAATTATTTTTTATTATGAATTTTTGATTAAACAATATTTGGTAAACTTTCATTTAAGGAACATTACCTTTTAACTTACGTAACTAGGTAGATATTACCGCAATAAAAATAAGTATGTAAAAATGTTGTAATTGGTATAGCGGATAATTATAACTATCACCTAGTTATTAAGAACGGTTCGCGAGAACAGGCGCCGTTAGCGCGTGGGATGGGTGACACGTCTTTGTACAAAAATGGAACGAGTCAATATCTATAATTTGCGTATACTTACAATATAAATTTTAATTATTTTATTAAAAGATTTAAAAATACGTTTCCTGGTTAGGGTGTTTCATTTCTACAGTATAATAAAAATTACGTTGTATGGGTATAAAATACTGTCAACTGGAAATGGATACATAAATCTTACATAAGACAAAGTACAAAACAATGAAAATGTTTTCAAAACAATGTTTATAATTTAAATTAATAGAATGTACCAATTGAATGAAGACCTCGCGAATCTTCATCTATTTATCAACTTTATGACGCCAGTGACGCCTGGTTAAGTTTTACTATTTAAGTTCGAAACATGTTTTCCTAATGTTTTCCAAATGTTTGTTACCGTACAACGCACGAAACTTTGTCACTATAAAGTTCGTCAGGAAAGTATCGCAATGGTGTAAAATAGAAACGCGGCGGAGAAGAAGGAAGGGGTCAGGGAGTGTAATGCCATCATTCGCAGTTAATTCAGAGCGGCAAAGTTTCGTGCGTTGTTCTGTACTCCAGATAAACTAGCGCAATTAGCCGCAATTTCGTTTGTCGCTCTGTCGAGATGCCGTTACTCGTTTTCCTCGAACTGTACGAAATAGAAAGAAATGTGATATTTTTAGCCCGAGTCGCGTCATCTGTTGTGCTCATGAAGCTAGAAACTGACTTTTCACGCGCATCTTATACTGGAAGAAAGATAACGTCGATACTGTAGCCGGCTGTTGACAATTTTGTCATTCGTGCACGCACTTGCATTTTTTCATCAACCAGCTCTTGTGTCAGCTATCATAGTTTTCGTTAGTCTTCAATGGTTTTTCAATAAAAATGATGAATTGTTCAGCAAAATTATAAACTAACAAAAAAAGGAGTTGTTTCTGATGTGACATTCTAAAGATACATACTATAACGCCTAAAATGATTGAAAATTGAAATATTTGAACCATCTAGGTTTATGGCTGCAGTAATGCTATTCTTAAATTTCATTCATAATGTTATTACCGATATCATTTATTTGGAAGTAATTGATTTTAAAGGTTGGAGAATAAGTGATGGGGTTAGGTATTCACAATGTTTTCACCTTATTTTTGACCAAGTAGTGACACCGGTCGGATATGAAGTGAGCTGCCATATTTAACTCATCACATTTCTGGTTGTAAATCCTGTTGTATATCATAAATCCATTCTTATTTTGTTGTAATACTTGTTAAATTGAAAAAATACATGATAACAAAAGAAGGTATAATTATTTCACAAATTTGGCTGTGCGTAATCAAAATATATATAAATAGTAAATTTAAAAAATATAAATAAATAGTATTTAATCTTGTCCCATCTTTTATTGCTATAGAACTTAAACTACAAACTTGAACCAATTTCATATTATGTATACCAAGTAGTGCCATTGAATGTATATTTTGTTTTCATTAAATTTAAACTTTGTATCTAGGATAGATAAAAAAGAAGTTAAATTCTGTGTCGACAAAAATATTCTTTATTATTTGAGTATGATTCTATTGATATGATGTTTGCATTGGTGATTCCCAAACTAAGAATTTTGTTTAGTATAGTCAATCTGGGCATTTCTTTCATTCGTGAAGCTACTTTAAATAACTAATCGGTTAAAATATACCTCTCTCTGGCCTTACATTTCCCGCACATATTTACTTCACTGGCAACTGTCATTTTTTGTTTATGTTTATTCTATAACCGTGCATGCTAACAAGTGGCAGTTCATAGAGTCATAATCGTGCTACTCTTTCTAAAAGATTTCTTTTTTCCAGAAACCATTAAGTTTTCGGAATAGTTGTACAACAATCCTAAATCAATAAGTTCTATATGATGACATTTTAAGAAACCTTGAAATGCTCATAGTTTCTCATTATCAATCAATTCTCATTTCTCTTTTTACTCATAAGCTTAATCTGTTTTGTATATAAATTCTACCATGATTCTGTTTTTTGGTTTTCATTGTGTTATCTGTCGAATTTGATTTCTATTGCTTTATTGGCTTAGAATATTAATTGTCCTCAATATTTGACAAGTCATCATGTATTGTTTTCATAATTTTATTTTTGTTGTATTTTCATAGTTTCAATTTCAGATGCTAAATTTTCATCTACAATCATAATTCATTATCTATCCTATCATTTCATAGTTTGCTATTATGAAAAATCACAATGAAATTCCAAATAAAAATTAGAATATAAAATGTTTATATTTTCATTTAATTCCTTAAGTGCAAGTATAAATTTTTCAACAGTTGTAGTGCTGTTCAACAGTATAATTGTATAAGTTGACTATTGTATGATTATTGATCAGGTACAAAATAGTATATCTATTTAAATTTAACTTACCTTTGAAGTTATCACTATTATTATTATATAATTCAATGCTTATTGATTCTAACATTTTCTAAATTTGTTAAAGATTTACATATATCTTTGCATGTCTAACTTGTTAGGTAAGTTATATAGAAAAATTATTATAAATAAATAAAAATGTTATAGTATTTGTAAATTTTCTGAAATATTATTTTAAATGCAGGAATAAAGTATCATATAGTATTTATGGCTACAGTTGAAATTGTGACTTCAGATATTGTCATTCTCATTTTATATGACTTTTAAATTTGTTTTGATTATTACTAATTTATATTTACCAAAATCACAAATAAAAAGTGATTTTATTTGTGAACTAGAACACTAATAATAACAGCCAATAACAGTTGTTTCAGATAAATAAAGTAAAGCATTATTTTACTTCACCTTACATTTCATTTTACGGAAGAAGTCTCTTGCTTGTGACACACGTGTCTATGCAAACTGACATTGACTATCAACTTCATACGTTATATTGTAGTTTTATAAACTATCGTGGCCCTTTTATCACGGAATACACTACAATAGATATACTGTGCATAAATGAAAGAATGAATAGTCAATTACTGTATTTACAGAAATTGATCTCTATTTCAAAAAATATACTTGGCTGATTGACTCAATCTCAATAGATTGAGTCAATTAGCCAAGTAAATTTTTTCATTATATAATTTTATAAGGCAAACATTTTTCATGTTATTCAACAATATGTTCTATTTTTCGGTTAAATAGGCATGTTATTCAATTTACAGTGCAGTTACTGTTGTAGATATGTCACAATAAAAACTTTAAGGAAATATATTCAAATTAGGTCCATGTAATTAGGGACTTTGAACTTTTTCAAGCAAATACAAGTCTTAGTTTTGCTGCTAATGTAAAAAAAAAGGAATTTGCTTTTGCATCGTATTTTGTAAATCTTTGGAGAATCAATTTAGATATCCATCTGTTATACTGATGGATTCTTCTCTTGTTTGTATGAAAATGTCTAGCGTTCGAGCTTACTAATATTAGCGTAACTTGAAATAGGTCAATATTCGCTGTGGGTATCAACAATTTTGTAATTATATAAATGATTAATTGATGTTTAGATTCCATGGTATCTTATTTACAAGTTTGTGTTAAACATGTGCCTAACTGCTTCATAATCTTGTCTATTTAATGACTGGCAGTAATTTATAGAGGGAAAATTGGTTGATTAATATTGTAGATTGAAAATGAAATCCTTTTTAATTTTCCCTATTTTTTAATTCTTCGATTGGAAAGGCATACATAGCTGTACATATGAATATGTAAACAAAGTTTCATTCAAAAGTAGAGCACACACCATAAGTTAAAGACAAAATAATTGAATGTTCAATAGTCATATTTGTGTGTAAATCAAAATTTGAATTCATCTTTGAAACTTTAATTTAAAATTAATAGTATGCATTTTTATTGTGTATGATGATATCAATGAGGTTTTATAATAGATGTGCGTTTATTAGGCTTACTCTTTTATAAGATAAAATTATATGAGTGAATTTACTTAGGAATAAATATCTCGGGACATTATTAGATAACTACAAAGTTATTTATGTTCATTAAAATATTTTCAGTATGTCTGATTACACTAATACAATACGCGAGGATCACAATCGAATACCTTCATTTACATAAAATTATGTACGCTGAATAATCAAAACATGTGTATTTCATAAGTTATCTAATATAATTTACTTTACCAATAATACATTATGTAATTTCCATAATTAAAAGCTACTGATCAAGTTATTTTAACTAAGATATGTTGTAAAGTAGTTTGAGTTGACAACATTCTGTTTCTAAAAATAAAAATTAAATAAGCTATTTTAAGTAAAGGTTGTTTCTTTAAGATATTTTTTTCTATTGACTATATAATTTAGATGCTACTACTACATTTAAAATGAAAAGTACTATTAGATTTTGGATTGAAAAGGAGAATTGAGATTATTTCACAAATAAATTTTGCATTAGGTCTTAAAGCAAGAAGACGACTCCGTGGGTAGTTGTAGACTTCCATAAATTTCGTCCCAGAATTGCATTCTTTTTATATCCGGATTTATAGTGCACCGAGTTTCTTTTCCTATTACAAGAC
Organism: Eumeta japonica; assembly: GCA_005406025.1. Lineage (NCBI taxonomy): Eukaryota > Metazoa > Arthropoda > Insecta > Lepidoptera > Psychidae > Eumeta > Eumeta japonica. The sequence goes on from BGZK01000788.1 coordinate 219,460, forward strand.
AATTTTCTATTTTTTCTGAAAAGGGTTCCCAAAGGAATGAGAATTTATTTGGTGGTGTTGGGTTCCTGAAACATGAATACATAGAAGTTAAATTTCAGTATATATATATATATATATATATATATATATATATATTAGTTTATTAAGTATGTTTTGTTACCTCCAAATTACTTTTTATAAATAATTTTATGAGGAATTGTAAAATATCAAGTAAGGAATATCTAAAAAAACAGTCGAAAAGGGTGTGAGTAACCTGTGACGTCAGGGTTTCATAGCGCCATGTAAAATATAAGTCAAAATATAGCAAAAAGTGATTGATGGCTTACAGTCTGTTTCTTTTTTAATCGATTCTAATATTTATTTCACCTTTTCTCACAATCGACACGCTGATTACATTATTGTTTTTATTTGTATTTATCAAAAAATACATTCGCGGAATCGGTCAACTACCCTAGTATAATAAGTTGGTGTCGTACCCGGTAGATGCGAAGTTAATCCATAGAGAAACTAATTCCTTTGTCGTCTTCAGCGATTCGTTCGTTTGCGGCAAATTCATGCAAGTTACGTTGAAAAGGTAGCCCAACTCGTCCGCATGACACACTCCTTTGACCGACGACATATTGTATTTGTTTTTCGTAAAGTTGCGTTCCGTCGCCATATCGAATTTATATAAATAAACCGGCATTCCCGTGTGACGAACAGCATGGCGAGCGAAACGTCGAATGTTAAAAGTAAATAGGAAATCTGTATCTAAATCCACTAATTCTTGAAACGTATCCTTGGCAATGTTTCTTTTGCCGAAGTAGAAGAGTTTAATCTTTTCAGCGGCTTCTTTGATTTTGTCCACGGGCCACGCCGACTTGAGTTCACGCGGCACACTGAGTTCTAATTTATGTGCTCTGATTTCCGGAGCTTCCATAAAATATTTGGCAGTCTCCATGCCCTCGCCCGAAACGTAGCCGAGGATGATGGGCACTTTTGCGATTTTCCCTTCTTTTAATAGTTCAGTTGGAGTTTTTGAGATGAACTTCTCTGTTTCGGGGCCACACTTTTCGGTAACGGGTCCGAATAGAATGCCATTTGCGAGATCGTCCGGGATAGACTCTAATTTTGGTAATTTAATTCGGACGAGCGAAGTAGGAGGTTGCAGTCTTAAGAACTTTAACAGTTCGTCGGCATCCTCTGTATCTTTGCCGAGAAATTTACCAAGCTGGATAGCTCGTCGCAGAGCGTACGGATTGTGGCTCCATTCGTTGAGACATACGCCACTCTGGCAGATCGCTTTTTGGAATAGCCCTTGGCTCATCGGTGAGAGTAAATGGTAGGAAACTGAAGCCGAACCCGCGCTACATCCGAAAATAGTGACGTTGCTCGAATCGCCTCCGAAAGCGGCGATATTGTCGTGGACCCAGCGAAGGGCAGCTACTTGGTCTTTGAGGCCAGCGTTACCTGGCACTTCAGGGGTATCGAGGCATAGAAAACCGAACACTTCCAAACGATAATTAATAGTAACCAATATTACGTCGTGTTCGAGTATGTATTCGGGGCCATAGAAGTCTGAGTTGCCGGAGCCGGTATAGAAGCCGCCACCGTGGATCCAGAATAGCACAGGGGCGGGTGTTGTTGGCGACAAATCTTTGGTGTATACGTTGAGGTAGAGGCAGTCCTCGCTTCCCTCTTCGATCCGCTCCATACGCTCATTGTATTGTGGGCATACAGGTCCGTGATGTTTCGCTTCTCGAACGCCTTCCCATGGTCGAGGTGGCCTTGGAGCCTGCCAACGTAAAGGAAGCATTTTTTTTTTGTATACCATAGTAGTTTGCGAACAGGAAACGCAAGGTAAGTAAATATACTAAATTGTAATGTGAATTGACTTTGTTTAATAAAGGAATATGTTTTTAAATAAAAAATATAGTTTCTATATTCATTTGCGATTTTTAGCAGTGTTCGAATTTGCAGGTTGCACAAAATCTTCCTTGATAATTTGCACAAGATATGGCTAAGTGATAATGCGCCAATTTTTCTTTGTTTGAAAAAGAAGATAATTAGAATAATGAAAGAAATATTAAATAAACTCGTAATGACAATTTATCTACTTGCAAATGTTTGAAAACTTTTTTATTTTTGTACGAAAAATACATTTTATCATCTTTTCTTTATGCCTATCTACAAACAATTTGTATTTCTATTTTCATCCCAAATATGAAAATAAGTACGTAGTGGAAATAAAAAAAATAACCCGAATGCTAACATAATTATTTAGATTTCTAAAATGAACATTTAATAATAATAATATGCTTTGTTTTTTTAGGAGAGTTGTGCTTCTAATCTTTGATATAGTGATTGTTTTACTCTATATATTCATATTCATCTATGGTTTTACTTCACGTAGTAAAGCAATGACTAATTTATAGTTAAGACAGTAGGTTGCGCTATTTCTTGATTGTCAAAATGTTACAGCCTATAACATGATTTTATATTTACCGTAGGCCGCAGGCTAGTATAAATTTTATAAGTATTTTTTTTTACTAAGTGTCTATTATATTTAAACAATATTACTATAGGTGTGGAACAAGTCTGGATTTTATTCTTTGAGTAAGATCAGAACTTTATTTACAAAAAGTTACTATTTTAATGGTCTACTAACGAAATTAACGCCATCTGTAGATTAAGTATACAACTAATAGAAAGTCAATGTCAATGCGTGTATGTGATGACGTATTCTCGTAGTAAAGCGGAGATCAGAGTACAGAATTATATAATTATCACTTTTAAATAATGAATAAATAAAACGAACCTTGAACCTGAGGTCTCCGAGAGGTGGCTGTGCATAAGGAATTCCTTTGAAAGCAACATACTTGATATTGTTCACTTCACACAACAAACCTTCGAGCTCGCCTTGTTCAACACTAACTCGGGCCATTTTTTTCTAATCACTTAGTTGAAAATCCGTTGCTGCACACGTTGGATCATATCTATCAGTGATCAATGAAAATTGCGTTACTCTGACGTATTGTTTGGTGTTGCGCCAATGTCTCGGCTGTACAGCGGCAAATAGATAGATAGCAGCAAGAGACAGGCGATTCCATTAAATTAAATAAACAATAATAGCGCTGTTGTCAATTCTGAAATAAAAACCCCACGGTATCTTGTTAATTCCTAAAATTTCATAACTTGAAAGTAATATCGTTAAGGGCCTTCGGAAAGCAGAAAATAGATATAAAAAAATGTTAACATGTAAACACGTATAAAGAAGCAAAATGGCAAAAAGGAATTTTATTGTAACAATAAATAAATTGTGTTTTATTTATTGTACATTTTATGTTTAATTAATTCGTAGGAATTTTACTACATATAAATATAAATACAATAATATCGAATACCATATTGTCAACATATGAAAAAAAATACACCTCGATTCATGATTTCGGATTAATTCTGACGGGTTTTTCATTTTGAATCCAATATTTTAATTAATACTTATGGTACCTGTGTCAGTTTTCCCTATAGGTATACTAATGATTGTTGATGCACTGATTTAAATGCAATTAATAAAAAAAAAATCGTACCTAGTGTGATAGTTTCTTATATAATAATGTATTGAAAACAAAAATTTAAAGTGCATAGTTCTCATCTCGTAATTAGCAACCAAAAGAGTCGAAATCTGTAACTGCGTGAAGTGCAAGTGCTAGAAAAGTGGTAGGTAGCTTTGAAAAAAAAAACACTTTTATCAAAGGTCAGTTTTAATGTATATGTTGAATGCATAAATGTATTTCTAAATTTAACACATATATATCTATATAGTTATAAAGCAATGGTAGATGTGTGTAAAATTGCATTTACAAATGTCATTTGTTTGCGTGCGTTGGGAAGAAACCCTATACGTAGGAATCCGATACATATTTTCGTAGATTGTTTCGTTTAATCAGTTTCCTTAAAGTCAAAATTAAATTGAAAAATTTGTATAATTACAGAGACGAAATTTAAAGAAGTTGGTGAATGAAGGGGAAGAAACTATTTAACATGTTGAACGTATCGTATGGGATCAGTATTGCAAACGTTAGCGGGATAAGGGATCAGAATCGAGAACGAGATCGGAACCGGAACAGCCAAAGAGAACAAGGCTGAGATCGGCATATTCATTTAAAGTGAGATTGCTGAATATAAAAGATGAAAGAATTCATATACAGTATGTAAATGAACAACACCGCGCCAATTTTTCTCATTAGTGAGCATCATATTTTAATTACAATAAGTTTAATAAAAATAAAACAGTAAAAAAAAACCTACCAAAAAAATAAATAATTTTTGCATTGTTATGCTAATTGTAATTAGAATTGATACACTCTACGACGAGATAAACTGCTGTTCATTTACATACTATATGTCTATGCGGACGGACATACAAACTATAAAGTGGAAGAGGATATTATAAAAAAAATACCGTATAAAGTGGGAGTTGGACTCCTGCATCTAGGGTTTTATACCAAACGAACAAGAAGACGTGCAATTACAATGACAATTGGCTTATAGCGTATAAATTTGAAAAATTTTATCTAAGATACTACAAGTTCAAATGTGCGTTAGAATGGTAGTGACCTATTATATTAAAATTCACTTGCGTACCATAGATATGGGCCAGTGATTGCCGGTGAATCGATTGATAGATTGTCACCACTGCCAACTGAGAATTGTAAGTCAGAACTTGAAAAAAGGTTGTATTTATTTGTAAATCTCTATTACGGTGGTATTTTCAGCTTTTCCGAACACATGGTTCAAAAGTTAGAGGAGCGTTTACAAAAGTAACGGCTTTGGAAGGTAATAAACAAAGTATAAATCCGAGAGGAAAACTATAACATGTAATGTATTTCTGAATAAGCTACCCAACGGAGTTCGACACAAAAAAATTTTTTTTTGCAGTTTCCTTATACTGTTTTATACCTAACATTTCATATAAAACATCTGTATATATAATTTCAATTAAATCTATGAGAAAAATCGCAAAGTTATAAGGTTGTACCACGTGGACGCATGGACAAACGGATAGAGCAAAATCTCGACTATAAGTGTCCCTTTTCTGCCTTTGTATACGGAATCCTATAAAAATTATAAATATATGGTACAAAGATTAGTTACGTAGTTATTTATATTTAAAACTAGCTTTTTGCTCGCAGCTTCGCCTGCGTGAATTACTAATCTTCGCGCTTTTAGTTCGGTTATTGTGTTGGTACTGCTTGTAATATGCCCCTGGCCACATACTTGCATCTGATTTATTCCAATCTTTTTAGTTCTTAAATAGACTAAACTATAATAATTCATACTAATACCTTCAGAATTATAAATGTCAACTAAAATAGTAAGAAAAAATTGAATATTTTAATGAAATGTGTCGATTTATAATAATGGTTAGTTATTTTCACTGAATCCTTAACCATAAAGCCCTAAAAATAATATAGCCTATACTTTTTCTTCGTCTAACTAAGCTATGTCCAAACTAAATATCATTCAATCGGTTATTAATGTTATGGAATATTAAAACGGAACCATGGACCACCCTAAACACTCTCTGTGCTAATAAGAACAACTTTTGAAAACTTCAGCAAAAGCAGTGAAACTTTAAAGATTCTTATTACCATCATGGAACTCTATAAAATGTAATCTTTATCTTTTATTTGGCTTCCAGCTATCTTTATGATAAATTTTATTGAATTGCTAGTGCGGCCAGATATTAAGGACGGTTAATTGTGGCCAATATACTGATGTGAACATGAAACCATACTAAATGGAGCTGAGAAGGAAACGGCTGGTCCTACATGGCCTAGGGCTGCCAAAACTGCTAGTCCGCCTCCGGTTCTCAGTAATTTTAATGGAACCCTAAAAGACAATTAAACCCTTGATAATTTTTATAGATTTCATTTTTGTGGGTTCATCCGCTTGCACATATAACGAATTGCAACATGTTTTGTATCGACTGATGACGTTGTGTTCACATGATCTCGATTCCGGTCTTGCTATCGATCTCTATGGTTTTAAGGTTTTTAAATTTATATGAGGAATCCTAAATATTTCCAGGATTAAAAGTAGGCAATCTAAGCCCAATAAGCTTCTCTAACTTTCACTGAAAATTTCATTGAGATCGTTTCAGGGGTTCCGAAGTTATCCCGGACAGTCAGACAAACAGGTAAAAATTAAAAAAAATGGTTGTTTGGGTGCTTAATATGTATCAATAATAATACCGACTTAAAAAACAAGCTTATTTGGAAATAATAGACAAACACTTCAATTTTATTTACATGTTTAGATGACCCTATACATATAAATAAAATTGTCAGTCCCTGAGTATTTTCTACTGCAGCCGGCCTTAGCATGGCATTTCGGTTGTAATACTAGGTAAATGGAAGTAATATAGTTTTACAAATATTTGTATTCATAACTTTAGAACATTGCTTGACATGAAAATAAAATACATCAAAATTTAAATTAAAAATTCTGTTTTAATCCCTGGAATTTTCATTGAAAAAAGTGGAGCCGTTTCGGAGCCCTTCGCGACAAACTTTCAATTAGACACTTCAATTTTATTTACCGGTATAGATAATAAATTTACAATTGTAATTTTTAATCGATTATTGAAAAATATTGATAAAAAAAATTGCATATGGTGGTCCTGTGGTTGGTATGTTGCCTTCGAATTAGAAGGTTCTTATCGAATTCAAATTAGGATAAATTTATTAAATTGCCTATAATATAAAATCAAGTATTTAAAACAAAAGCTATTTACCTTTTTGAGACTCAAATTTCTGTGACTCCTTCAAACGATGTTACCGCAAGAAAGTGTAACTGTATGTATTAAACTTCGCTTCAGAAGGTGATAACGATGATGACGACGAATCATGAGATAAGCCAGAGTCCACGTTTTCGGCTTAGAGTCGTCGTAAAGTAATCCGGCCATTGAAATCATTGCCAAACTATTATTACCCGACCTTGTATATTGCCTTTGAAAAGGAAATAACGTTGTATGATTATTTTATTCATGATTTACGTAGAAGATAACTTATCTTTTCGTTTTAGCATGATGTAGCATTTCTTAAATGGAATCAGGGCGGTAAAGTTAATCACCAAGATAAAGTGACAAAGATTAAACACTGGAATAATTGGACTTTACCCTTTCATGCAGGTTCGCTAGAAGTTTATATTATGTTGTTTTATACGATGTATTGTGTTGATGCTATTTCCTTGTATGCGTTTAAAAAGTGCTTGCTATATTTATCTATCTATTAAACATAAATATATAAATTCATTACAATTCTATAAGTGCATATGTGATCAGGTATTATGAACACGATGTATAATAATACTTGGTTAAAGGTCAAATTCAAAGATTAGCAGCTTGTTATCTTGTTCATGATATTTTTGATAATCCATTTACACGTGAAAAACCTGATCAAATATGATTGAAACTTACGTACCTAATAATCAGTATAATATTTAAAAATAAGTTCGCTCTGATAATCAGATATATTGACAAATAAGTAAATAAGGTATGATGTTCAAAAAATATGTACTTATTAAATTTTTTTGTTTTCAGAAATAAAAATGCGCTATTGTAGAAAATAGGTAATCTTTTCAAAATCGACCAGTCATCCTTTTCCTTACCCTCGGCTATGATTGCGTCGTACCTACCTGTTTCTCCTGTTTATGCTCCTATGATTTTTCTAAATATGTAATATACATTTGCGTAGTAGTCAAAATTTTTAAATTCACATCCCTAAACGATCCACTTCGGATGAAATCAGATCACGACAGCACCAACGCAAAGAAATTGTTATCGTACAAGAACAAGAGCGAAAATCGACTTCGGTGACGTATTTCTCTCCGCTTTAGCCGCTGACGCGCATTTTCAACATTAGGCGATTTATTTTCTGTATTTATGAACTGTGGTCCTCCTAATTCGAAAACTGTCGTGTAGAATATACTCGTCTCGAAAATTCAAGAAAACTTCATCAAAAATGACAAACCTTTCTATGAAACTTAAACAAATTAACACTCGATTATTTGTATTTTTTTAAGTTGTACACAGCTCTGTAGTTTTTTCAATTTTGCTCTGTAGTCTTTTTATTTTTCTTTAATATAACATATTATTATTTTCGGCCATAATCTTTCATAATTTTCTTGTGAACGACGTCCAATAATTAATATTCAATAGAATCTTGAAATTAATACAATATTATTTTGAAAATATTTCGTCTACGATATCTTTTGAAGAAGTAAACCGATTCCTTTGAAGTTTACAGCATTTAATACAGTATTGCCAGAAATGGGGCTGATTCAATCTTGGATTATACAAAAATGTTCTTTTTTTATTGAAGTTCCTCAAAATCTTTCTAGGACATCGGAATTAGGAAATCTTGATTTTAGTAAATAGGACTGAAAACAATAACTTACCTTATTTTAGGAATTTTTCAAATTTTCTTACCGGTAAGTTACAAAATCTATGTACTAAAGCAAATACGTATCCTTTATAAAATGACAATAATTTCTTTTGCCAACGCATCACTATCAGTTTCAGTGTTATATAAAAGCGGCGGCCATTCTTATGTTAATATATACAGAAAATCAATTCAAAATCTCGAGGAAATACCCGTCCATAAGCGGTTTATACGACACCCATACGGTTGACGTTGATAGATTTGGAGCAGAAGGTATCCTAATACGTTTTCAGAAGCTTTTAAGGTGGTCCATTACCAGCTTTATTTCTTTCTCGTTTTTAGGCTTTTTACATTGATGACATGAAAAACTGTTACAGATTCGAGTTGACTTGGCACATGCTAGGTCCTTAGCGTTTGTCCAGTCAACTGAAGGCTTTTACATTAAATATATATATGTATAATATATACATACCAATGTATGTATGAATATTTAATATATGTATATATAATATATAAATATAATGCGTGCATATTTAATGCTACGTTTTTTAAATGCGAAAAAATTGTGATATTTTTTTTGTGTTTCAAGGTGTTTAATTTTAAGGTTTGACGAAGACTGCGATACCTGTGCGATAGCTATGGCTTTATGTAAACGCTTGCATTCTGGTTTGTTTATAACAATGTGATTACATTTTGTGTGGTTTTATTGCTATTAACAAAGAAATGAGCAATCAAAATCATCATTAAGTCTCTCTGGTAGTCCATTCCGGTCGTTTTTAGGGTCCGTAGTCAAATAGGAACCTTAATAATTTCGCAATGTCCGTGCATCCATCCGTCTGCTGTCTGAACGTCCGCGGTGTAACTCACAGTGTCTTAGTACTAGAAAGCTTTAATCTGGTATGGATATATATATAAATTACGCCAAAAAAGTGATGGAATGAAATTTGGAAAACTTTTTTTTTGATAACTACATGTAAAGGAAGAATTTTTTTCGTCTATCCCATGGTGTGGAGTATCGTTGGATAGCTCATTAAAAACATTTCGGCTGCGTGAAAACTATTTTTCGATTTACGGATCCGTTTGAAAAATATTAAGCTTCAGACTACTAATTTTTATAAGAATCAAGTTATTAGCTGTTACACTGTGAACTCAATTAATAGGTATATAGTATCAAATAAAAAACCTACTTCTAAGTCCATGTATTGTTACGAGTAACTACGGAACTGTACACTGCGCGTGACCCAATATGCACTTGGCTTGTTTTTTCAGAAAAATTGGAATAAAACGTATGGATTCTTATTTTTCACGATTTTTAGCCACTAGGAAATGTTTATAGGACGATTTAAAAAAAGATATTCAAAATTAGTTGAAAAATTCGTTTTATTGGTCCTTGCCGTTTTGTGATGTGATTAATATTTTTATAATCTGATTTACATCTTATTTTTCGTTACTATGTTGATTGTATTTATTTTTTTATTCATCTCCATAGATAATTTTTTATTGATAATAGTTAGTATGGCTCAAAATAACATTCAAATGCAAAATGAGGCTTTCCAAATAATGCAGGTGGGTCTACGAAGCCGTTAGAAAAAATAACATGTATCCAAAAAATACAGCAGTCTGGTCATTTTCATTATTCCTATTGTTTTTAAAATTATATGTCATGCATTAAAACCCAGTCAGATAAAAACAATTTTTAAGCTTTTCGTGTTGTTAATATTACTTCGAACTACACATTTAGTTTTAAAGAAAGTATGGAGTATTGTCAGTGTACTGAATTAATAGAACTAAGTAGAACATATTCACAATTCTTTTTCTTTAGTTGGGATAACAAGGAGTACTAAAGTTGAGTTCAAAGAAATCTCATTATTTTGTAAATAAAATTTTATCAATTTCATTCTTGAATTATTATCACTATTCTAGATTCAGGAGTTAGTATACTTGCGTTACTCGTATATCGTAAAGGCAAAAAGGGATTATAAGCACTTTTGGGACGATTGTGAGGGAAAGTGCTTAGAAAACTGCAGAGAATCGGTTGTTAGCTGAATACATTCAAATTTATTGCGACAAATATTAAATAATATATTGCATTATGCAGCATTCGTTTCATTTGTAGTGTATTCAGACACTATCAATTTAATAGTGATATGTAAGAAGTACGTGTTTTGCTATGTTTATAATTAGCAACATATAAGATTTTTTTAACTGACTAAAATTTGATCACTATATTTCATATAACATGGATTCAAAACCGAGGTAATATATTTCAATTGTAACCTTATTTACATGTGATTTAAAAAGGTGTATATCGATACATATATGATGAAAATAGGTTGTCTTTGTTCGCCAATCACGTAAAGACTACTAAACGTATAGACATGGGACTGGGACCATTCGATGCGGAATGATTTGTAAATAGTTTTAGGGTACTCATTTTTCGAATTCCGTAAATCCTTCGCCATTTTATTTATAAATAAAAATTACCCAGCGAAGCGGGCGGGACAGCTAGTAAGTGTATGTAAGGTGTGCACAAATGAAAGGATTTTTAAAATTGACTCGTTACAAAGCCTAACAACTGATCAATTGTATCTGTATGAGAACCTAAATGTAATTTAGAGTTTAGCAATACATAGGGCCATAATTGTAGACGGTTTTTTTTAATAAAAATCCTTTCAAAAATAATTATACTTTAAAAAATTGTTGAGTTTTTTTTGCATAAATAATAAGTTTAAATATTTAATTGGACTCTTAACAGTCCATAGAAACGCTATGATTGATCTTAAAATCATCTATATATAGTGAGATATGACAGGTTTTAAGCAATGATGGATATCATCAATAAACTTTAGAAATAATAGTGGGCCCAGTATAGAGCCTTGAAACACAGTTGATATCACAGTGGACATGTTTGTTAAAAGTTCGTGTATAACTGCTATTTGGGTCTTATTTTTTACATGCGATTGAGACTCGCCGTAATATTTGCTAAAACAAACCCACAATTTTTTTTTGAGCAGTATTTTTGATCCACTTTATCAAAGTTCTTGCACATATCTGTGTGCACAGCATCCTCTTGTGGTCTTCCGCATTCTGCTTGAATAAGAAGTTTGTTGATACTTGTTAATTAATTACTGTTTACTGTTTTACAAATCCATGTTGTTCTGATATAATCAGTGGATATAAAATTAAATAGATGACACTATGTAATACCCGCTTAAAACCTTCGATAAATTTTGCAATAGTGATAACGGTCCGTAATTGTTGAGTTCTTACTTATTCTATTTTATGAATTGGTTGGCGTCTTCCATATGCAGTTACATCTTGAGTAAAACATTCACACAAGTATCATCAATGGTATCCTCAGTTCATCGGCGGTGTGTTTTATGAAAAAGGGAGTAATTCCGTCTGGCCTCAATCCAAGTATTTTAATGTTTTAATAATAACCTGTTGTGACAAAATAACATTCCATATTACTATAGAACAGTTTTCCTTATCACAATCGGTCTGAGATATTAAAAAGGTTGACTTCTTCTCGCTACCGGCCTTCGATTAGAACCCGGATTGGAGCGTTGTTAGAAACACCTCACTAACTTTCATTACACTATACCTTAATCCGGCCCGCCGAGGGTCCATCGACATGGATAGTATATGGCCCTTTATAATTACGTTTTGACGGTAGGAAAGAAAAAGTAATGCATTTTTTCTGTAATTCTGGCCCCCTAGAGTTTTAAGCTTTGTGGTCCGCCATTAAAAAAGTTTGCCCACCACTGCACTAAACCATAGCAGGACACCTCGGCCGATCTGGCCTACAAGTGGGAGTGATGACATAAACAACAATCACCGGTGAATATCAACTGCCGATTTGGCTCAAGGAGTCGAACTTCTTGTCGCTTGTGCCGGGTCGACGAAGACAAAGAGAGCTAGGCCGTGGGTCGTCAGTATTTATCTTCGTGTGGCATTTTGCGCGCCTAGCGCGCTGTGGATGCGCGGTATGAAAGGGTCGGGGAAAGGAGATGCATATTTTAATTGATTCCAATATTATCTATTGTATTGTTTTCATGTACATTATAATCACATTGTTTTCTCTCACAAATTAAAAATGTTGCAAAAATAAATAAATTGTATACTGAAAGGCAACAGATATTGGATGTCAAACAATTATCCGAGTTTTATTAGTTGCTGAAACATACATAGACGTTGATCAATAACAACATTACAAGAATTTATCTATAATTATTTATTATTCGCCGAAAACATACATTTAGATATTGATTAACAATAATGTTACAAAGCACTATCTATAATTATTAATCGTTGAAATATACATTAAATTTTGATTGATAATAATATTTCAATTTTTAATTACCAAAATATTCATTAGATATTTATTGAAAATAATATTACAAGGATATGTCTGTAAATATTGATCGTGTATAGATATATTGAAACTACTGTAAAAAGATTTTTGTAAATCGAATTAAAAAAAAGTTAGAAAAGTGTTAACATATTTTTTTGTGCGTTTCATTTTGAGTGACCTTATATTTAAGAATGCCAGGGATACTAGATTTATTTTTGGTGCTATTCACACATGCCTAGAGAAGTCTCAAATCACTTCAAAGTCCTATCTCTAGGCTATTAACATAATTATGGAGACATTACTCATTTAAAATTTTATTATAATGTAGTAAAGTTAATAACTCTTAATGTATATATTTCCGATTTTTATCATGTTATTTAAGAGATTTTTATTTTTCAAATACCTTATCTGAGTATTAGGTACGTTTTTTTATAATGCTATAAATATAATCAAAAAATGTTTTACTACGTTTTCAGCAGGTAAATGTTCTAGTAATAATATATTATAATGCTTGTTTAGTTCAAATAATGTTAATTTTGTACCCTATTATATTAAGAAAAAAAAAACGCTTATGCAGTTAGTTTATTTCTTTGGCGTGAATAAACAATATTCACGGGGCAAAGTATCAATCTTCAGAAATTGTATATAAATATGTGTTTATTACGACTCAATATATGTAATGTTTATAACAGTAGCTAATCACTTAATTGCATTGCATACATATATGCGTTGGGCTGTTAATGTACAGTAGAGCAGGAATAGTATCTATCATTTGCACACCTCTTGGATAACTTCAGAGCGTACTAACTTCAAAGTGTATAAACATCGATATGTCACATGCCACTAATAGTCTGATGTGTTTTGCCTAACGTGCCTAAAGAAGTATAAATTCGAAAATTTTGTACACCTGTGTACTTACGATGATAATATTGTTGCAAAGTAAACCAATAACGATATAGTAAAATAACAAATTAATTCCCCTATTAAAAAATATGACGATGTTTGTTTACTCATTTTGAAAAATAGGGCGTGAAATATCTTTGAAATTTTATGTTTTCAATAAGGAAGGACAGACATATATATTTTTTCAATATATGTCGTTATGGTAGTCCCCTTATATGATGCAATTGGGCTTTTTAAATTAATTTATAAGAATTTACATTTAAAACATATAAATTACTATAATTTGAAATGCGATAATTCAAAATACATGTTAAAATACAAAGTAAATGACTTAGCTTAAAAATATAAGTAGATAAATTGCACAATTAAATAGGAATTAAAATGTGATTTATTTAATAATATTATCTCTTTCAGTACTACAACACTGAATAATTCAGTATGGGAAACAAAAAATATCTAATCGTAAAAATCATGAAGAATTCTCAACACACGGAGAAAAAATCATAGCTACGACAGCAATAAAACGTTGCCACTATCGAGCTGTTTATAGCAGGTACACAGCCCCTAGCGCTAGGTTTTTATTGTCAATTTTTGTTATGACAATAAAGCGGTAGTGTAGACTATGTTAGAGTGGCAGTATTGAGTTGTCACACGGACTAAGTAAATGATTTCGATTTAGTAACAACGTCATATTGTTTCTACCATAGTACTAGATAGTATCTTTGTAACCAAAACAAAGTTTTTTTGGTATAAGATCGAATATACATTGTCTCTGAATTTACTTTTCTTAGTTCTGGTAGCGAATGTATTTTGTGCCTATGGCAATATTTTCTATGATTTCGCAATAAAGTAACGTTATGTACCTTCGTTCCTCAGAAAAGTTACATTGCCGATCTTAACCCTTATATTTTCTTGATAGTATACTATAAAGGTATTGACATTCCTCGCAGGCTGTAGGTCATGTTTTAGGACCACTAGAGAGGTGTAAGTTTATTAGCCTGTGAGAAATATAAATACCTACATAGTATACTATCAAGAAAATATAAGGGTTAAGATCAGCAATGTAACCTTTTTAAGGAACGAAGGTACATAACGTTACTTTGTGAATCAAGAAAGTGAGTCACTGGGCTAAAATCAAATTATGAAAAGACTATTGGTATTTTTTACATTTATTGAACTTTCACATAAAAGAAAAAAAGATTGAGATAAGAAATAAAGAAAAAAACTATTTAAAATTTTTGGTATATTATATATATATATATATATATATATATATATATATATATATATATATACCTTAAAGTAAAAGAAAATGTATTTATTATTTAGAATTTCACTCATGTATATGTTTAAAATTATAACTGGTACATGAAAAATTAGTAGCTTGTCTGAAATTTAAAAATATTTAAATTTTGTAAATTGTTCTTTCTTTTTAAATTCTATATAATATTAAATACTAATAAAGGATATTAAACATGGACCAAATTAAAATGAAAGAAATTATTCAGTTTATAAAGTATATAAAATTTTGAGACATACAAAGAAATTAAAAACGATATTAAAAATATGCAATAAAACAATTGGAATAATTGAGATAAAAATGAACATGAGATTTATGCATTCGAGAATATATAATAATAGAAGAAAAAAATATAAATGCTCGAATTCAGAAATTAAAACACTTACCCCTACAGACATCTGTAATATTGATAATTCAATATACACATATTATTCTAGTAAACGGTATACTAATTGCATTTTAAGAAGTGTATATTTCCACAAGCTTGAAGTATTGATCGAGTTCGTATAATAATTTATTTTTGGAAATTCATGTACTAGATGCGCTTAGGCATAATAAATATATTATATTTATCTAATCAGCGAGAAATGTGCAAACAAAAGGTTAATGGTGGCAATGCTTGTAGTGACGCTGAATTTGATGCAGGAAGTGTTAAGTTTACCTGAAAAAACGTGTACAGCCAAGATTTATTTTTATTTAAAGTAAGAACACCTTGTTAACCTTTGCCAACTTTTATCAATATCAACTTTTCTCGATATAAAAAAAAATTTGGTTGCCTGTAAAGTCGGTATACGGGCGAAAGTTTTACGTGACAACGACTTTGAATGGTAAAATCATTTTAATGTGAATATTCATTCGTATAGTAGGAAGAAGGATGAAATAATAGTAACAATTTAAAACATTTATTTATACAAAGAATTATATTTAAAACATTAATTTATACAAAGAATCTCGCACTGAATTTCATATTAACAAAATTTTATTTTACCTTTACACATACATACGTATTTATATACAAATATACATACAATAACTTGCAATACATTTGCAAGCTATGCACTAATTCTCTAGTGCTGCGCGCGCGGCAGACCGATCATAGTTGAGTGGGAGAGAGACGCAAGGCATTCGGCGGGCCTCTCTCTCGTTCGGTGACTCATCGTTACGTTACCGAGCGTTACACTTTTTCATAAGTGACTCCCAGCCGCAACCTAATTTAAGACGTTGTCACGTCAACAAACATTATATTTGAAAAATATAACAGCATATCTTTTAAACACTAGAACTTTAAAAACAGCATAATACACCTATAATCGTTGCTTCGACAAAACCAGTAACATCTTTAATTAACAATTAAACACTTTGATTAAGAAATAAAAAAGATCACGTTCGAGCACAACAAATGGCCACGGGCAAACGACAGCGCGGTCGCGCCTGCGCAAAGCCTGCACCATGAGGGTGCAGGCTTTGCGCAGGCGCGACCGCGAATGACAATGTAGTGACAGTATGGTATGACCATACTGTCACTACATTGTCATTTTCAGCAAATTACTTGCCACTTTGTCAATTTTCATTTTGTTTGAGATAACATTGTTCTAAGAACATATAATACAATGATATGCTGATAAAGTGACGTCATCACTTCATCAAAACATTTTAAATACTGTCACAGAAGTTATTTCCTGTGTCGCCTAGGACAATAAAACATTTGACAATAAAAGGTTTGTTGCAGGCAGAAAATTCGCTCGCGTACGTAAGCACAGTACATCGATATAGTTACGATAAAATTTTGACAAAGCTTTTATTGTCATTTTGTTAACCCAATTTTTTCTCAGTGCAGGAATGGTCTATTCTAGACTACTTTACTGACGCTCGACTAGTCGCCATTAAGTATAGGACATATTCGAAAAAATTAGAAACAAATAAAATAGAGTGCAAAATTGAACAATAAAAGTCTGGCTATTAATTATTTATTGCCAACTAATGTTGCTACACATTTACGTAGTTTAATTCGTGAGGTCGATAGCAACATAGTTGAGAGATTTCATAATATTATTGCAAAAAAATGTATATTGCTTTAAGACAATCACTTTAACCGTATTATATCCATATGTTCACTACTCTCTTTTTAAATAAAAAATATTTGATATTTTAATAAAAATAATTAGTTAAATTGGTATATTATTTAATTACAGCGCATTTATTTTTGACTAAAAAATAGTAAGTATTTTTCAGTCATATTCTTTTTATTTCCTTAATTTATTTCCTATGAATTCATAAAATTCCTTTAAGCCGAATATGATGAAGCCGTATTCTGAAGCAGAACAAGGTGATTAAAAACCCATGGTAACAACAACGACATTTAAAAGGTTTAGCGATCATTTATTTAGTAAAAATTGGTTGTACTCTGTAAATACAATTTAATAATTTCGATATACATAATATAAAAACGATGTGTTTACCAATCAATTATTTTAATCCTCTTCTTAATTTTTGCTCTTGAATGCTCTTGTATTGATACTAGTTCAGACGAGTCACTAAAAAACAGAATTTTATGAAAAAAGTTATATAACAATTTTGATAGAAAGATGATATTAGACAATCCCTATCAAACAAATTTCAAGTAGATGGGATAAAACAAAATTGGAATTATCTTAAGAAGCGAAAAAACAGCAGCGTTAATGCTCAGGATACGATAATAATTTTTTTTATGCGAAAGAAGTTTTTCTCGCATTAGTCTCATATAAATTTCGTTCAGATACACAAAATAAAATCGGTAGAGGACATCGTTTTCTAGGTAGTGGAATATTGCATGGTAATACAATGTAATACAACACCTCAATAATACAATAACACATGGTAATACAACACCTCATACTAGGCTGTTTTGGCCCTTAAGTATTTCAAAAAATTTATTACATGAATGATTTATTAAAAAAACACAAATTTTTACAGTAACACATTTTTATTATTTAAATAGCAAAGTGTTACAAAGTCGGTTTTTAAGTTTTCATTTATTTAATTACAATAAAACAACAATTCGTGCTCCATCTCTTTGCGTTTCAAACACACTCGACAAACCGATTCATCCCTTACGTATTAAGCATGTTTTCCTCGTATGTGGCTTCTAATTACATTACATTTATATATAATAGAGGGATTATGGCTTTGTGGGCTTTGTAAAACGATAAGCTTCCCGAAGTGTATGCCTCGAGAAAGGCCCGGGGCGTTTCCTCTTCTTTACCTAAAATAATGAGCTCTGGGAAAACATAGGAATATATTTTATTGAATTCGGAAAGGGGAATATAAAGCAATCAGTTTGTTATTCGTTCATGCGGAATGTAAGTATCGGTTCCTCAGTAGATTTGTCCGCATCAATATATTTGAAAACGTTATGAAAATTTCATATCGCATACGAAAGGTAACGAAATATGAGTGTATATATTTTTTAAACCAGTCAAGTGCGAGTCGGACTCACATGAGGAAGATTTCGTATTATAAACCATCGCATTAACATGTCACTATGTTTTTGCGTACATATTACTCTTTTTCTCAGATCGCACTCAATTTTGTTTGTGGTATGATATAAAAAAATGTCATCGCCTATTCATTTGTCAATTTTAATTATTTCAAATTACGTAATATAATTACATGTTACCTTGGCAATATGTCGATAATATAATATTAATTTTCTTATAATCGACAAAGTAAATTTAAAATTGTTGATACCTATTGATTACAAAAACATTAAATAAAAACCCTTTCCAAAAAAAAAGTAATAAAAACCGCTATCCAAAATCTTATAATTATTAAATAATTGGACGTTTTCAAAGCCAGCTAATGATATGCCAGACGCAGTTTTATAACAATTTTCATTATTTGACGTAGTTTTGACTCAATACTTAGTTGATATATTAAATTCTTGAATTTTGTTGTGTCTTGTAAATATTCTTACGGCTGCATCGTTTGATAGTGTTCGATGACACAATCCATTCTCAGAACAATACATGAGCAAAGTGTCAATTTCGTGGCGGAAAAGTTCCATCATAAGAGGACATCAATACCTAAATAAAACCTTTAATTAAATTCATTAAAATAGAAATACTAAATACATAATTTAAAAATCCTTGATTTAATATAAATATTCCTCGATTTCAAAATAGTATTAAATTAATTATTTATTATTATTTTAGAAATAAATATAGACATTGTGATGTATCTATCATTTCAATTTTTATATATTATAGTAATGAATAAAAGTTTTTAATTTGTGGTAAGAATTAATCTCACTTACAATTTAATAAAAAAATACTAAAATTGCTAATGTGAATAAATATTTTCTTTGATTTTGACACGATAAATCACGAGTCAGTCAACGACGACCCACTTTGTTTCAAAGAATATGAATGCAATAACATTATTCACTAAATCGAAAAATGTCATTTACACATTCTGACCGGTATTATTAATAAGAAAAAATATTTCCTTTACATTTTATTTATTTTCACATGAAAATCAGTCAAATATTCAGAATGATAAGCGTCAATACAAAAGACACCGAAACCAGGTGCAAACGCATCGACTGCTAGAACGACCCCACTTTATTATTCTTCTCTATGGCCAGAGCGAATTGAGGGCTATGACACATTTCTAACATTCCTGTGTTATCTAACATTGACGTGGATGTCAGATAACATTAAAATAAGCTTGTTAATCCATCCAGCATTATCTAATATTAACATAAGCTTTTTAATCCATCCCTTGGCATGGATTGAAAAGCTTATGTTTCAGTTCATTATTTTGTTTCAATTGTTAATATAAGTTAAAAATGTAAAAAATTTTAGCTCTCAACGAGGAATTTTTAATTTCTCTCTTCCTCCTTCTTCTCTCAATTTATGTTTCAAAGATATTTTGATATAAAATTTTTAAATCGTTTTTATCAAGCAATTTTATATGAAATGGTCAATATTTTTTACTCTTATTTGTAGTTTGTATTCTATTCGCTTCTATTTTTTACTTTCTAGTATATGTTTGTACTTTTTACAAATGACTTGAAAATCTGGTTTTTTGGATCCGCTGCTGATTGAAGTATTTAGCCCTTTAAGCACTCGTTTCTTGAGATCAGTTAAGCCGTTGGTCTCGCGTTGCTATCAAATAGTGATAATGGCTGTTAGCAACCACCGATCTACACCGGCCCTACATTTAGGTTCTAGCCCACTCAAGTTGGCTAAAATCGATCTGTCAGTCACGTACCCTTAAACTCGGGAATGGTCAATTAGTTTAATGCATTTTGACGGATACAATCTCAAGCACTTAAATTTTTTTAAACTATTTATCTAGAACTACGTTCTAATTTATAATAATTGAAAATAACTACAGAACTGTTACTGATAGTAATCTTAAGAATCGATTTTAATGCAGAAATTATAGACAATCATTATTACATAAATTTCTTGGGACATCGATTTCATTTACACAATGAGATCCAAACAAAAAATAAGTAGGCACGCACGTACGCCTAAGACAAAAAAATACTTTACATGTAAACAATAGACATAGTTATTGTATAGAGCCACCCTCTTTCATATCGACGAAAAATTCATTGAATTGTAATGTGCTAGGAAAATGTATAAGCGGTTTTTCATAATAAGAAAAGGGGGATGATCGCTCGAGCGGCGCGGAGGGGGCGGCGGCGCCCGCGGCTGTGCGGGATCAGCCCGCGCGCCCTCCGCCGACAACACATCAAAGTGTTCCCTTTATTTTTGCACATAATTGTAAATTAGTAAAAAGGATACCGACAAATGAGAAATTATTGACCGAATAATGACAAATGCCCAAAAAAATCGAGAAAGGTTGCGGGAGGCTTTCGTTAATTAAAATTAATCTTGTCTTTGTGCTGTACTAGGTACCCTTCACGACTTACTATGGATGAAAAAAATTTTTATCACATAACTTTCAATGGCTGACTACAACGCGAAGGAGTAGCCAGAATTTTGTTTGGGAGGAATGCAAGAGAAGTATAAAAAAATATTTTGGTTTGATATGCGTGTTTGGGAACACCTACAGGGGGAACCCCAGGTACTCTAGTCGTATCTGGAAACTTCTGCGCTACAAAGTGAAATACAATATAAGCTAAATACGCAAACGTTCATAATTAAATAAGAAATGAAGCGAGTGGTGTTTTATATGCTGTTAAAATAGCAAAAACATCTCACGCCAAGGTCTTTCGCTCATAAAGGAGTTCTGTAGCAGAGGTGGTCAGGGCCACTTGAGAATAATTTATGGAGATTAAAATTGTAGTACACTGAAGTAGGACTAAATTTTAAACACTTTGAAGCCTACAAGTTCGTTGAAAACTTTTTAAAACGCTTTATGCATATGAGTTAGTTAATAGTTTTTCAATATACTAGCAAAGAGACAAAAATATGGCATTTGGTGTATTTAGTTTTGAGTGTTTCGAAATACTAAAAGAAAATTTTTCCTTTAATTTTTATCCGTTAAGGATTAAGTTTGCAAAAATAAATCTTAGTATCTGGCATAGAAGGAATTTCTTTTCACGTTACAGTTCCGGCTTTCACAACAAAAACATTAGGGCCATTTACTGTGCACGAAAAAAAAAACTAGTAAATATTAATTTATATAAAGTTACATAAACTATGTCGCCGTTGCTATCAATCATCCGACGCTCCTCGCTGAGGGCAGGCCCCCGACTGCCGTAGCAGACGTAGCCGATGCTGGATTCTCGTATTATTTATTACATGCGCCCCAGGTTTTCCGTTTTTAATCTTGCAAATATTTTCATAGCTATTATAAATTCATAATCATAAAGTGCCACGACAGTTTGCATGGAGTTGACATTTCGTATTGGGCCAAAAGCAAATTATTTTATACTTCTTATATCCATTTTCAAAACATGTTATTTTTTTTCTTTACACAATTATTTTATATATTTCGCTAGATTAATTCTCGACAATACCATACTATGACGCAACATGCTATGTAAAAATAAAGTTGCGAAATATTAAACTAACACGGCCATTTAAATATAACTTAAGAAAAGAGAAGAATTGATCATTGTTTTCTCCGAGTACTAATAATTATTTTCATGGACAAATTATAGATAAACACACGGAGGTTTTTCCTTATCTAGAAAAGTTTTAGTTTACAGAGGAATCGCGTTTACATGAAATTACCACCCTGTTGTATTGTACTTATATAATATGTCCTGGTAACACAAACGCCTCTGCTCGTAAGTCAATTACTAAGTGCTCAACGTACGACGGCCTAACTATATTAACGCAAAGCTTTACCTGTGTATAAATTAACATTCGAAACGGAATTAATTAATGCCAACTTTCTGGGGAAATCTATACAATAATAGATAGTACACCGGTAAAGGGAAAGTAGAAGCCAAAACAACGTATTCAAATATTTGCATCAATATTTTTGTTTTTTTGTTCTTGCGTGCTTCTCGTGAAAAAAGATAAAAGAATATCGATGGATCTTATTTTCTTGCATTTATGGTTTGATTTAAGAAACTCTGCATGCAATGACATTTTAGAAAAAGATTCCTGACCAGCGATTGTTTGGTGGTTGCAAACAAAACTTAGACCTAATCATGGACATGGGATAAAGTAAATATGGAAGCGATAGTAATGTATAAGAAATAATAAAAAAAAAAAGAATAAACATTAAATGTTTGAAAAGAAGATGACGTAGAATTAACAGAAGTGAAAATGTATAATAACGTTGTAAAAATAAATAAAAATTGACACGTCACTAATGGGCTAAGTCTTGCAAAGGTGACTCACGAGTGAGTGTCAATTTAAAAAAGAAACAAGAAAGATAGGTATAGTAAATTATATCTAAAATCTCTTTAATCTAAATAAGTATAAAACATATTGCAAATGTGTCAAGAGTATTAATGCAACTATTTATTTTGAGAGGGCTTTGAAGGGGCAAAAGCGCATGTGAGTCATCAACGTAGTACGTCATCACCGCCGCCCATCGACATTCACAATCTCAAGAGAGTTGTAACTTTTTTTCGGCCTTTAAAAAGGTTTTATTTTACTCTGTAAACGTAAGAAATCACTGCATAAAAAATCTGTGCATTAAAGATTATTAAGAAAAACTACTCTGGGGGTACTAGAAATGTTGACGGAATACATTTTAAAGGTTTTTAGAATCTTTGTCTGTCTGTCTCCCTGTCTGTCTGTTCTTTGTACGCGAATTATGCAAAAACTACTGGACAGAATTTGATGATATTTTGTTTGTTAATAGGTTATATCCGAGAGCAATACAAATTAGATAGTTCATATCTTGTTTCACTGCTTTTTTTTCTTTTAATATGGATGTTTTTCTAAGAAAATTATGACAAACCACGCTAGTTGAACTATGCGAAAAATTCTATGCCCACGCGGGCGGAGCTATAAAGTAATTCCTTAACTATTATAGTCCTTGTTGCGAATTTATTTCCTGTAAATTAAAATAGACCATTAATAAAAACTACAATTTTACAGTCCAATTGTCATAAGGAACTCGATCGTTGCGCAATTACGACCCTTAAAAATATTGGTTGCCGTCCATTGCGTCAAGTTCTATAGAGCAACATCTCACGATAGATATTCTAAATGCATACAAGAGAGAGAGGTGTCGAAATAGCGCTTTGAAAGGAAACATTTGCCGCAGCGGTCAGGATGCAAGATGTGCTTATTTACACTTAGGTGGAACTTTAAAAAGAATCTATGAAATACAATCAATACAAGTTACATCATTACCTGACAAAAAGAATGTACAGGGCAATCGACCTCACAGCCTCGTAGAACAGGAAGACGCTATTTATCTAAAGCTCTCTTATTGTATGCAAATTTTTATTAATTCTCATAGCGTGTTTTAGACCCCTAACTGTTTGTTTTAGAATAGCAACAAAAATAATCACTTTTGACAAATTTCGAACAAAACTGTTCCTATTGACGCCTTAACTATTACATATAGAAAAATCAATCGTTTTGCTGCGCATTATGTTTATCTATACATTCTGAACACAACTATACTCGTTTTCCAAATCCTCTTTCATTTTGAACTAGGCGCAGGCCAAGGCAGATTTCCAAGAAAGACAACTTTTATTTTTGATTAGTAACGTAACGTAAATTCAACCACCTATTTAAAAAACCACTACTATCGCTCTCGCAGGACAAGTGATTACATACGAAAATGCAATTCGCTTGAAGTTTTCGCAACGTTACCTAAACTTTCTTTTTGTGTATACTATTCACGAAATAAATAATTTTGACTATACGTAAGTATAAGCAGAGTTCTTAGAAGTTAGAAACGTAATAATGTGTGGGTTGCGAGAGCCACAATTTCGGTAATTTGCCCGAGTTCAGAGGGTTGACTGACGAAGGGGAACGAACGAATTTATTAGGCTAGGCTGTCTACAAAGAGCGCCTCCCCGCGGGCGATGCCGAGCGCGACGCGAGTTCACGCAACTGCTACGTCGGCGGCGGGCCTATGACGGCGCCGACGTTGAACAAACGAATGGGTATGCTCACGGTAAAGGATTTCTTCATCGACACAATTGATATAGATTGCTTGGTTTTGTAATGGGTTATTCCTATTAAAATAAGCCGTTTTATTCGACTTGCCTATAATTGAATGAACATTTTGGTGATGGAAATATCTAAACCCTAAGGGATTTGGCAACAGTCTTATTGCATAGACGTACTAGACTAGTTGTGATATAAATCACGGACATGAAGAGAATACGTAAATGATTTTCAGTGTTCGGTTGTGGTTTAAAACTATAATCATTGAAATAATTTCGTTGTACAGTTTTATGCGCACCATGGTTAGATGAAATGTTTTAGATATTTTATTGATGACCAATATTTCATTATTTGTATATACAACATTTAATCATATTTTAATACACACACACACACACACATCATATACATATATATATATATATATATATATATATATATATATATATGTGTGTGTGTTATCATATATATATATATATATATATATATATATATATCATATATATTTTGTTCGACAACTTGTTGCCATTCTGTATGTAACATAATGTAAATGAGATAATTCCATAACTGTAGAAATTTTGGAACTTCTGATTAAAAAATTGCGACAAGTAGTTTTGACAGTACTCTCTTGATATTAACCAAGACTACTTAAAGAATTCTGAAGAGACCGAAACAGGTGAAAAGGTCTAGGCTATTTGGTGGATTCATTATCACTTCCCAACCAAATTAAAATTAATTCCAAATTAGTATTTCCTGTGTGGCTAAATATGTGTGTGGTCTGGCGTTATCATGATGAAAAATCACACCTTTTCTGTTAATCAATTTCGTCCGTTTTTTCTCTATTTATTGTTTTAGTCTCATCAGCTAGTTACATTAGAGATTTGATTTGATGATTTTGCCCGATAATAAAAGCTCATAATGAATAATGCCCTTCCAACCTCACCATACAATAGCATCAACTTACTGTAAGTTAATCCGAGTTTCGCTATAGTCTGTGGAGCTTGCTTGCCTATTGAACATGATTTTTTACACATTTTTGATTTTTTGTCATACGTAATCTATTTGTCATCACCAGTGATCAATTTTTTACGATTCGATTTCATTATGTTTAATGGATAATAGCAAATGAGTAGATAATTTATTAGATTTCTTTCTTTCTGAAGTAAGCTAGTGTGGGACTCAAGTATTGAGCTTTTTTGTAAATCCAGCTTTTTTGCAAATGAGTCAAAATTATTTTGTGATCGATCCTCAGCTCTTCAGTTATGTCGTAAGAACTGATATGCCGATATTTCTCTACTTTTTCCAAAATGGCTTCGACTTTATCTGTAGCAGGTCGACCATAGCGACGTTCAACATTGGCATCAAAATTACCGGACTGTAAACGCTTAAACCAGTTTTTTGCTACTCTTACCGACACTGCATTAGGTATGGACCTAGTGCAGTTCATAAATTGTAATTTTTTTCGCGGCTTGTGTCGCATTTGTCCCTTTTTTGTAATAAAACTTCAAAATGTATCGAATTTCTACGTCAAATTCACTCATTTTGGTGGACAAAAAACAATAGAAAGATTGCGGAACACCGTTTTTAATTTTTATTAAATGTTTCTATTTAATGGCATCAAAACTAGCCAAATATAAACAGCACAACCAAAGAGATGTTACTGCAACTTTTGCTTATAGACTACGAAAAATTTTTTTTCACGACCTTAGTATATGAATGATAGTGCGGTAGACCGCTACAAACGGTATATTTTTTTAAATTCCGATAGTGACGATGACTTTTATAATATTACTAGCAGGGCGCCCGCCCGCGCGCGGTTAACGACTGGACGCGCGGCTTTATAGGTTTATTTTTGAATTATTAACGCCCACCCAATGAATTTTGGAAGTCCAACATTTAAGTAAAACTTAGCTTATCGACAAGGTCGATGTATCCTTTACATGAATACAAAATTTCATTTTGATCGAATGTATACGTCAATAGTTATAACGTAACCACCAAAAAAAACCTCTGTAGATTATATATTAGTTATAGATAGTTATATCTTAGGGCGTCAAGTCATATAATATGTATACTAAAATTGAAAGTATGCCTTTAAATTTTGTTTGACTTACTGTTTCGTGTTCTCCTTATGACGGATGGACAGACAGCGTAGATTATTTGTACGGTTTTGTTGGCAACCTTTGGATACGAAACAATAAGTGGTAATAAAGTTTGAAATGTGTTTTGAATGCGTATGAGAAGTTTTCATCTGTAATGCGAAATCATTCGTAAAAATGTGAAATCATTAGTAAAAATGTGAAATCATTAGTAAAAATAAGCCAAAACAATAAGGAAAAGATGTAAAATTAGTGTTGATCAACCGTACACTAAACGTAAGTGCTCTACACTTTTAATTTTGAATGAGTACTGAAGTGAACTGCAATTTGGTTTCTTTAGCCTTAGATTTAGTCTATTTTAAACATAAAGCTTATTTTTGAAGGTGATAATTATATAATGTTTATTACTAGAATAAGTGTCGTAAGTGACGTTATGTTGTTTGTTAACTTTATTATTACTTTAGATTATAAATATAGAGATTTAAATACATGATTCGTTAAATTAAAATGTCTGTTTTTTCTCTCTGGTGCGCGCCTGTCTGCAAGGTTGCACTAATCTGAGACCTGTTGAATGAATTATAATGGTTTTTGGTTTTATGACTTGCATTTTTAGAGGAAGGTTTGTGTGTACTACTAAGTCCCAGTTCTTGTACTTACAAAAGCTGACAGCGTTTTAAAATTTTGAAAACTGTATATTTTTATATTTCTCTCAACAAACCCTCAATTTTATATGTCTCATTATGTACTTGACAAGAATTTTCTTTATAATTTTCTAACTGGCCTCGTAAATTAATTTCAACAATCAAAATTCGTTTATTTACGCTACATGTTTGTGATTGAGTCAAATCGCAATTGTTTCTGTCCATAGATTAGGGAGAAAACAGGCCACGACAGACAGGCAGGCATACACAAGAGATATTCTGTACGGATTATAATTATCTTTATCATACGATGTGCGGATGTCTAAAATTTAGAATAATAATGATTAATCAAAAATATTATCTATTACATTCAAGCCGTATTATTATAATGACGATAAATTTGCAATTTATAGTCGTTGTACCAGGTAAATACACTCACTATCAAAAAACGAAAAAGAGCACAAGTACTTCAATTATGATGCAAAAAATGATTGTTAATTTCAATACTCAAAAAATCATTCAAAAAAACGCGGACTATTGTATCAACAGCAATATCTAGGTGAATCAAAAAGACGCCCTTTTCCATGTTTAGTTTAGAAATGAATTGTACGTTTTTTTTTTATATATTTATCTACAACTATTAATTTCTTATTTTGATTAGTTTATAAATTCATCATCTATTTTTGACCATTTCACAAGTGAAAAGATGCCGAAAGTGCACGTGGAACAAGGTTGGCTGGAGGGCGAGCGGGCCCCCCTGGTGACGAAGGACGGTTTCTACAACTGCTTCAAGGGCATTCCATACGCCGCGCCCCCTATCGGAAAATTGCACTTCAAGGTTTCTTTTTTAACTGTCTAAAAATTAAAAAGGAGACGGTCCTCAATTCTACTCTATTTTTTCTATAATGTTGTTACCTCTGAACTCGCCATTTATTAACAGATTTATGCGTTTTTTTATTTGAAAATTGTATACTCAGATTGGTCTTGTTTCATCAAAATTTCAGTTTGGTGATAAGATCCACGAGAAAGGAATAGAACCTTCAAGTATTATAGACGCATGTAATGTGGATATTGTTTATAGTATGTTATGCATTTGTTTTCGAAAAGCATCATTTTATGACGTGAAGCTGATGACAAATACCAGAGACGGCCACTGGAACTCATTATAAAATTATATATAATAGTTATGAATTTAAGGCGAGAGAAAACAGAATAAAGTATTATATTTTCTCGCATGTATGCATAATCACTAATCAAAAATCATAGAAATAAAGAATATTCTTTGACTGGGTCCCAGGAACAGGGGCATAGTAACTACTGATCATTACATTATAAATACATTATAATATTCTTTATTACATTTTCGCTTCTTGTTGATTGTATTTGTTTTTCAGGCGCCACAATCGCCGATTCTTTGGAAAGGTATTAAAAGGCCACAGAACATGGACCGGTGTGTCCTCAATTAGACTTGTTTACCGATCAATTTTTGGAAGGAAATGAAGATTGTCTCTACTTAAATGTTTACACTCCGGAACTGACTCCAAAACACCCTTTGCCACTTATGTTTTTCATTCACAGTGGCGGCTATAAATGTGGTTCCGGAAATACGGACAATTATGGACCAGATTTTTTGGTCAAAGAAGAAGTCGTGCTCGTCACCATCAATTACAGAGTAGAAGTATTGGGCTTCTTGTGCCTAGAAAATAAAGATGTCCCTGGTAATGCTGAAATGAAGGACCAAGTGGCAGCTTTACGTTGGGTACAAAAGAACATATCAAACTTCGGCGGTGACCCGAACAATGTCACGATATTTGGAGAGAGCGCAGGCGGAGGATCCGTCGGCTGGCACATATTGTCACCTATGTCCAAAGGGCTATTCCAAAGAGCGATTCTTATGAGCGGGTCACCTTTTGTGACTGGGGCAATACTTATTTTTCTAGACGTGCTTTCGCCTCGGAAGACAACTAGGTATAAATACAAACGACGACAAAGAATTACTCGAATATTTACAGAGTGTTCCCGTCGAAAAACTTCGTAATAAGAACCCTAAAGTAATGATTTTAGAGACGCTAGTGGAAACCTTTGCTTTAAAAATGTTTCATTTTACACCTGTGGTAGAAAAGGATATGGGATTAGAACACTTTTGACTGATACCCCAGAAAATTACCTGAAAAGTGGCAATTTAAACGAAGTCGACGTAATGATAGGTTACACGAGCAAAGAGGCATTATACATCGGTAGTCGTATAAAAGCGTATTCGACCATTACCAAATGTACCCTGAAATGCTAGTGCCTCGAGAAATACTTAGTAAAGTACCGCCTTCGAAGTCACTCGAAATCTCTGACAAGATCGGCGCTCATTACTGGAAGCAAACCTATTGGTGATGACACAATGAAAGAAATGATAAAATATGTCCGACTCCGCTTTTGGTACAATATTCATCGATTCTTAAGGTTGTTACCGCCATTTAAGAAGAATCGGTTCCTTTACCAGTTTTCATGCGTTTCCGAAAGGAACGTTTATGGAAATCAGGGTAGAACAAATTGCCCGGATCTGCCTGGCGCGAGTCATTTGGATGACTTGAGTTACCTTTTTGATCCTAAACGATTCAGTCTGCCTATCGACATGGACAGCAAGAGTTATAAAATGATAAAACAAACGTGTGCGCTTTTCGCTAATTTTGCTAAGTGTGGGTGAGTTCTTAAAATATATTACATAAACTGATTTGCATAAATAAGTACTAAAACAAAATAATTCTCTTCGACAGTTATTGACTCGTACTAAAATCTCTATTAAATTTTCTTCACAAATATCGATATCGGTACTTAAAACTAGGTGATTTCGAATGTCTTTAAATAATTCAATTTAATTGTAATTCAAATTGAACGTTACATGTACAATCTTTGCTATACAACAAGCATTTGATAATTACATAATGTTATCATATTTATTACAAATCCGCTTCTTTAGGTGTGTGATTAAAAATCGCAAATCCGTGTCTCGTTGGATGCAAATTTATTTGACAATATTATTATATTGATATAATGCAAATATTAATGATGAGTATGGTTGTTATTTATCTTGTATTCCATTTTAAGGAATCCAACGCCTCGTGGCTCGAAGTTGGGTGTGACTTGGTTACAATACGACCCAAACAACAGAAACTATTTGGACATCGGCGAAACTCTGACTCCGGGAAGAGACCTTGGCGAGAAAATGTATCAGTTCTGGCAGAGCGTTCACGATGAAGCAAACTGATTGTTTTTTGACGTTCAATAAATTTTGCAAGGCAACCAAGTTTTTTGTATATATATATTTCGTAAAAGATTATGGTTTTGCATTCGACGTGTATTTTTATTTATTATCTTATTTTTCGAAAACGCTTTAATCGAATTGGATAGTCGAAGATGTGTTCTATTAAAGTATATGCTGAAGTGATCCCATATATTTTAAATTAATTGAAACATACTATCTTTTAAACAATTGTAAGAAATCATATTTATATGATGTGTACCGATGTGTGCTTTAAAGGATTTCGTATTATTTCTCAAAAACGTGTATTTATACGATAGATATTTGGGAATAATCACTTAAATTATTTTATTGAAGTTAGTTCTGTAGTTACTTAGTTACACAGTAATATAACTTAAATTACAGATAATTTTCTCACATTCTTTCATTTTTTGTGGTTGGGAAAAAATCTAGAAATTTTAAGATTTTGAAAAGTGACCAATAGTAGCCTGCAACAGACGACCTAGAGAAAGCGTGAATTTGAGGATGGTTAATATTGTAAATACCTGGAAACATCGCCTGCTTCACCTGAAAATTTAGAATCAAAACTGGTTTTTAGTTTCTGCTTTAAAAGTAAAGACGAGGACTTGGCCGATTACATATACACACACACACCGCACTGCACGCAGCAGCACTCACATGAACGTACGCGCGCTCACGCACGCACGCTCACGCACACGCGGTCACGAACACGCGCGTACGTGCACATTTACGCAACGCACGCGCGCTCGCACGCCCACCTTTTACTACATATTAACTTCGCGGACGAAAATTGTTTCCTTATAGGCACGTACGAAGTAAAAGGTACTGCACGAAGTAAAAAAAGCCAAGATTACATTGACTTTACTAAAACCATTTAATTTATCTTAAATCGCTAATTGGAGTCGTTTTCCACCATAATTTATGATTAATAAGATAAAAATAGGCAAAAAGTTTTTTTCCGTAATTCGAGGATTCATCATTCTTCATCATTCATTCATTCATTCATTCACTTCACCATTTTTGAATAATGATTTTAGGAAAAAATAGTCCCTTAAATATCATTTCTTTTTTGATATTTCATAAGTATAGTGTCCTTTTAAGTTTATATAATTAGCCTGTAACCATAAATCCAGCTCTAAATAATTTTAACTTTACTTAACAAAATTTATTTATCTTGTGTCAGAGTTAGGATGACAACAATTCTTGGCATAAAAGTACAACTCCTAACCATTATATTCCAAAAGAAGAAAATGAAAAGTATGTATCCAGAAAAAAATGGAAAATTTTTGGATATTAGGATTGGAATGTTCATAAAAAATAAAAGAAATCTGAAAAACGGTTGGCCTTGAACGCCATCCCTAAAACTTCCCGCTTTGATATTTGTCGATTTGTTTTTGATCTTCTTGAATATCAATATATACTTGTCTATAAGTTTTTGAAATTTTCTTAGTGAGTAAGCTTAAAAATCCGAACTACGACTGATCTTTCAGGCCTCTCCTCAAACATGGTGCTATTTTCAAGTCCAAGGTGTTCAAACATATTGAAATCAGTAAATTATAGTACTTTTTTGAGCTCTCCTAACTCAAAAACATTGTTATAGTACATTTGAGCACTTACAATTCAAAAATTTCTATTTCTCTTAAAAAATTCTGAGAATGCGAATTTGATTCGCTACAGAATTGTAGAAGTTTTTTAAAAGAAGTTTTTTTTTTTTATTTTCGATTTTTGATATCTCTTGAACAATTTAATCGATTTTAACTAACCTAGCGACAATCAATGCAGGTTTTTAAGTTCTATAAAATAATTCAGAACATGCATTTCATTAGGTACAAAATTTTAGAGTACTTTGAAAAAAAACACTTTTTGCGATTTTTTCCGTTCACGATATCTCACGAACAAATCAACCAATTTTGACCGGTCCGACGGCGATCGACGTGGTTTTTAATATTAATATTTGTTTAGTTTCTGGGATCAGTAAAGCCATTTAAAATACATTCCAAGAAAACACATTAAAAAATTTTTTCATAGTGTTTTTGTAAATTTATTGGAATCTATTTATTCGAATCGGTTCAAAGTTTCAGGAAATCTAAATCTGATGAAACTCTTTGGAATATCAAAGGTTGGTTCCAATCGATCAAGCAAGCTGTTCATAAGTTATAAGAGGTTAACATACATACACACCATCGTAAAATCGTCAGGGGGAGCTTTCTAGGACTTCAAAACGTCAAGATTTGCTGAAAAGTCGAATTTTCAAAAAACGGGGTAAAACCAATAACTTTCCAATTTTTGAAAATTTTCAATTTTCAAAAATTCTAGCTTAAAAAACAACAAAAAAACTGTTAAATATACGAGACACACAAATATTATTTATTCATCTTTTTAAAAATATTGTTATTATTATTTTCTTAGTGATCTATCAATTTAATTTTTTTTTTGATGACAGCTTTGACCTATTCTGTATTTTTGTACATTAATACTTAATAAAATGAAATTGGTTCTTGCTATAGTATAAGCCTGGAAGTTGCTACTTTTCATCAGGTTATGGGCGCAGGTTTCTAAAATAAAAATAGGAACAAATAAATTAAATTAAAATATTAGAAGAATATTTTCAATATGATGACAATGTTGAGTGCTACAAGGTTTGAGCTTTTGAATAAGGACAACTATGAAGCATGGAAGATTCACGTAGAGGCGTTACAAATAACACCTCTGCGAGAATCTTTCATACTTTATCAATAAAGAATGATATGTGGGGAATACATTAATGGTAACAAGTCGATTCATGACGTTGTTTAAGGTAAAGATGAAAATGAGGAAGCACAAAATCAAAATATTAAAGTTGATCGTAAAGCTAAATCAGAATTGATATTAGCGATTAGTTCTACGGAATTGCGGCATGTTCGTGGATGCGGTACTTCCTGTGAGGTTTGGGTGAAACTTATGTCAGTGTATGCATTAAAAGGACCTGCAAGAAAAGCTTTACTACTTAAACAACTAATGCTTCATAAGGTGTGTGAAGTTGGAGATGTCAGAGATCATTTAAACAAATTCTGTGAAATAGTTTATCGACTCAGTGCTATGGATAATGAGGCAAATCAAGATTTACTGTGTGTAATGTTGTTATATTGTCTTTCTGATAGCTATGAAATCTTCAAATATACTATAAAATCGCTTGATGAATTGTTGAATGTTGATGCTTTTAAAGTGAAGATATTTAAGAAGGGTGCAGTAGAGTCGCAGTTAGTGGTTGAGATAAATGGAAGTGTCGGAAGTGGAAATCAACGTAATAATAACAATAAAAACAATTTCTTTAGGAGATATTGTTATAAATGCAGAAAGAAAGGACACAAGTCACCAGATTGCCCATTTAAACAATCAAAACCAGTTTTCAGAAAAAATGGACAAGAGAGACAATGTCCACAAGCAGGTGATAATTCTTTCCGCTGTGTCATACTGAATTTGTTAGTAATATACAAAGTTACAAACCATGGATACTTGATAGTGGCTGTACTATATATTTATATGGTGATAAACAATTATTTATGTCTTTCAATGGTACAACTACTGGAAAGATCAATTTGGCTAATAAAGATCGTAGTGAAATTAAAGGAAAGGGAACTGTGAACTTGTCAGTTAGTAACGGTAAAGAACAAAGGTCAGTGGATTTCTCAAATACGTTATTTATACTGGATTTAAGGTAAAAGCTAGTTCCAGTTTCCAAAATCATCAATAAGAACCATGAAGTATTGTTCCGAAAGGATTCAACTATGATTATGGACATAGACGGAAATATGAAATTGGTTGATAAAAGCGGGTGATCTCTATTATGCACAAGAAGCAAATGAAAAGCTAATATTGTTGAAGATAAAGGTAATGCGGAAGTTTTAATGTGGCATAGTCGACTAGGTGCTTTGAATGCTAATTGAAGCTCAGGTAATTAATAAACAACTAAAAGTAAAATAACTTCAAAACAGTTGACATGTTTATCAAAATGTTAAGTATGTTTATGAGATAAGATGACAAGACTACTATTTTCAGCAAGTGAACGACAGAGTGAAGAAATCTTTGAAATAGTACATACGGATATTGTTGGACCATTTAGAAAACAATCAGCCAATGATGCTATCATATTTATTAATGTTAGGTCTCGATGATGTGAATTATTTTTTTTTAAACCTAGAAGTGGAGCTTTAAAAGCATTTAAAATCTATCAAACTCAAATAGAACGTGAAACAGGAGGAAAATGAAGTATCTGTAAAGCGATAATAGTAAGGAGTATCGTAATAATGAGAGGGACTGCCGTAAAAACACCTCAGCAAAATGGTTGGTATTTGTAGTATTGTTGAAAGTTTTAATCGAACTTTAGTTGATATGGCTCGTTGTCTTCTACTTCAATCGGTCTCATCGCAAATGTTTTGGACTGATGCTATAGCTACAGCATATCACATAAGAAACAGATGTCCTTCAAGAAGTATCAACAGCGATACACCTTATCAAATACCCGGTACCCAAAATCAAGATTAAAAAAACAATGAAAAGAAACTAGTAGCGGTAAGCGAAATCAGCAAACGACTGACACAAACTCGTTTCACGATCATTGCATTTTAGTAGAGTGGAAAACAGACGAGGCGCTGTTGCCGGTCATTATGTCTCTTTCTAACGCACGTAACAAAACGATATGTTTAACACGGAAGAAGTTTTACTAACACTTAGGAGGAGACGACTGTCGGAGGATGTTTCGATTGACAATATAGCGACAATATTGTACAAATAATGAAAATGGTAAATAATTTTAACGACAAAACATCGGATAAGCAATATAAGGGTTATTTTGTTAGGTTGTGATGACCTCCCTATCAGATTTTTTAGTTTGACGTCTACCGTTGGCGCACTATATATATATGTGTGTGTGTGTGTGTGCGCGTGCGTGCGTGCGTGCGTGCGTGCGTGCGTGCGTATGTGTGTGTGTGTGTGTGTGTGTTTGCGTGCATGTACATATTTCAACAATTGTCTTAAATCGCATTGATTGTAATGATTAACAAAAATTCTTAGAATAATTATTTACTTTTACCGTCGATATCATTTAATCTGTATCTAAACATCTACATCTATAAACATGAAAAAAAACTTACAGTTCAATCGTAGCAAATAATAGCTAATAAATAATAAAAGCGATGTACAATAGAGTTATATAAAGGTAACTACACAAAAAAACTCAAAGTACTCAGTTAAAAGGTTTTTAAATTATGAATTTACTTTATTTTTACTTAGCACCGACTTTGACGACCGATGAAGTTACGTTTATCATAGATTTGGGAGTCGTTTTCGGTTGTAAACTTCACTCGATCTCCATGTTTGAGATATTGTAAATAGGGCGTTCGACATGATCAGTTTTGTTATGCAATCTTTCATTAGAATATCAGCACACTTACAATTATGACATCATGGAATGTCATCTTGAGTATGCTGGTCCAATATGGAATCTATACTATGATAAATATAAAGTCATCATAGAAATGGTACAAAAGATCGTTGAGAGCAATGCATTTCAGGTACTGTTCAGTTAGACAGGCGTCTAATGGAGAAATGTAATTTATTGGTCTTAAGTTCCAGACCTCTCCAGATCAATGCTATGAAGTCACAACAAATATGACTGCGCGGTTTTAATTGACATTTTGTGCTATCGTGTTCTTTACAGAGCCCAACAAAGACAAGCTCAACCGCACCAGTTGTTTGCTGTTGACCGCCGCCGTACTATAGCTGGCACACGGTCTCCGATGCGCCGGCTCGTAGACGCTTACAAACGTTTTAAAGCTATGGACATCAACGCGTTAACGATTGGATTTTTCACAAAAATATCTTTAATATCTTAAACCACCCATATGAGGAGTAACGATTTAACTACGACGGGTTCCATGTTCGTCTGTGTTTATTTCTTTTCAGCACGCAAAATCCTAAATATGATTAATAATTCTCCATGGTTCACGGTGTTGGTGATATGCAAGTATATCTACATATACTTCGTTTTGTACTAAATATTCTCATGTATCACTGCTTGTAAACCCAAATATAGAAATAAATAAATAAAATCGTTGTAATGAAATTTTTCAAAATACTTAATAACCACACAAAATATTTTTTTTTCCATTTTCAACAACACGTTGCGACAGACTGCAAACAAAAGACTTCCATTTTTTTTAAAAAAACGAAAGATTCAAATTATTTTCTTTTCTTTTTTTAATTCATAGCAGTTTTGCAGCTTTACCAGTCAGTATTTACTTTCTTGGTTCCAAAGAGCTTGTATTTCTCACTTTATTGTGAACACCCCTCGTATTTAGAAATTAACACCAGCGTTATTATTATTATTATGTTTTTGCTGAAATAGGAGAGTGATATATGCTATTATCATATGTATTAGTTTCTGTTTTACTCGCTTTTTGACATGAATACAATAACAATATAATAATGTGACATTGATATAATTATCGCTGATAATATGGTGGCATTGCTATATTGCTATATCATAGTGAAGTCGAACAGAAAGTAAACTAAACAAGTACCAGTCGGACTCGCGTGCAGAGGGTTCTGTACTTATTTCTAATAACATAATTTTATGTCTGATTATGTACTTGACAAAAGTGTTTTTAATTTTCTAACCGGCCTCTTAAATCAATTCCAAACATCAGAATTCGTTTATTTACTCTATATGTTTGTGACTAAGTTGCCTAAGTCTGAATATATATCAAATCGCAAACATTTTTGTCCAATATATTTTCGGAGATAATAGGCCACGACAGACGGTCAGACATACATTAGAGACAATTGTATATATGGGTTATGTTTATCGTACGGCGTCTATAAATTAGAATTACAATGATTAATCGGAAATATAATCTACTAAATTAAAGCCGTGTTATCGCAATGGTGACGATAGAAGTGATCAAGAACTTCAGTTGTGATCCAAAAGATAATTATTGAATTTTCATACACGAACTATCATATCGTGGCAATATACAGATGAATCAAAACGACGTTACGTTTCCGTATTTAATTTAAAAATTAATTATACGTTTATTTACATTCTTCTACGCCTACTACTTTCTGTATGTTAATTAGTTTATCGAATCATCTTCGTCATTTTTAGGGTTCCGAGCCAAAATGGCATAAACCGAGTCCTAATAGTTTAAAACCTTTGCACATTTATAGAGGATCTATGATATTGCAATAATATAGTATAATAATAATATAGTATGGTCTTGTAGAAATCGTCTTGAGATGTACTATGACTATGAACGATTTTCAGGGTCTGATGATGCAGCCGGAAGGTAGGCATTAGTACTCTATAATAGAACAACCAGCCTAGCCGTGTTTGGACTTGTTGACATTGTCGTGGAATACGATCATGATGGCTTTCAGGGTCTGATAACGGAGCTGGAAGTTTGGAAGCTCCATCATCAGACCCTGAAAGTCAATCCTGATCAAAATACAACAATTCCAACAAACCAAATACGGTTAAGATATATTGTTCCGTTATGATATGACGTTATGACGTTACCAACCGTCGGGCTCCATCATCAGACCCTGAAAGCCAATTACACCAAAGTGCACTTAAAAATTCTATTAAGAATACATATGACTAGGTTACGTTGTTCTATTATGGAATGCTAGTGCATACCTTCTGGCTCCATCATCAAACCTTGAAAATCACTCATGGTGAGAGTACATTTCAAGACAACTCTAACAAGCTCAAACACGACCAGGATATGTTATTCTATTATAGAATTCCTTTGCCTACCTTCTGGCTCCATCATCAGATCAGTTCAATTATACCATATTATTGTAATCTCATCGTCCCCAATAAGTGTGCAAAGTTTTAATTTAATCTAACTTTAAAGTCGCTCAAAATTGCGTACAATAATAACATTTTTTATACCTAACAATTTTGACTCTAAATCGATTCCAGAATCGCAATCAATTTCTACTTGTACTTAATAAGGCCCCGGTTGTGAGAGAGAACGGATGTTATTGCACGAATTCAACTTAATACGTTTGGCTAACAGGGATAACGTTATTCAAAAATAAATAATTAAATTTCAAATTAAAAATATTTCGTAAATACTCATTGTAGATACACTTCTTTACTTGCGTATAAATGGTTTTCAATTGTGACAAAGAACAATGACTTCTAACGAGCGAATTTAAGTAAAGCACATTTAAAACAAAAAATTATTGACATCTTAAGGTTAAATAGAAATTTTCGAATTCATTGTAGGTAACCAGAAAAAACATTATGGCTGTCCTTATTCATTTTAAATTTCCAAAAGAACTCGTGAGACGGGAATTATCGACACAAGCCATTCGTCTAGAAAGGGGTGAAAGTAACTGGAAACCAAAACCCAACTCTAGAATCTGTTCTATACATTTTAATGAACACGATAGTTTCACATCGAAGCAACGATTGACAATGTTAAGAAAAACTACAGTTCCAGTTTGTACAGTAAGTTTTTCTTATCATAAACAACTCGATTCCAAATTGATATTCTAAAACGAAAAAGTTATCTTTAGAAATCTTAGTTTAAATGTAAATTTGAAAAGTTTGTTCAATAGAATTATTATTGTTGTATATGATGTGATCAAATAAGAATTCGGTTTCTTTAAAGGACAAACAGCAATCGTTGATTTCATCCTAAAGCAAAGAAAATGTACAACCTTGTTTTAGCAATGACAGACTGAACTGTTCTCTGCAACAAAAACGAGTAAACGAGTGGTAACTTGATTTAATATTTTTCAAATCAACGATGACTCATGTTTTAATGCAGAAATAATTCAAAACATTGATTAAGGGTCATCTTAATAAAATTAAAGTTTTTATTTTTGGTCTTCAGATCAATTGTCCTAGGTGCGTTTTCACCAGGAGACGATAATCTTCATGCTATGTCTAATGGTCTACATAGTACGGTTTTAGTACAATAGAAAGCTTCGCCTGCCAAATATTTCATTAGTGAAACAGATTTAGTTTTAAACACTGGTCTACTATCTGAAAAATTTAAAGATTATTTGCGCTGCGCGATTGCGAAATATTTTTCTGAGCAATCGAGTTTGCAACCAAAGTAACAACAAAATGGTTAAAGGCTTATTTGGAAAAACAAATAAATATGCTAAATTAATCTAGATTTGTTGTGTAAGGAAATCTCAGTTACATTATGTTACAGTGTAGTACCTCATTAATATAAACTAGAAACAGAAATGGTCCAAGAACTGAACCCTGTGGCAGACTCCATAACTACAGATCCCAACCGCCTCTCAAATTGGGAAATACGACTCAGAAGTCCTAGTGATAGATTTCTAATGCGGAGTGACGTAGTTTGATCAATGGATCATGTTGAACGAAATTAAATGCCTTGGATAAATTAAACAAAAAATCGTGTGATCGGTTCGGAAAATGAGTGTCGGTAGTAGATATCGGTCTACGTCAAAATCGAATGGTCGATTACTGGATTTATTTGAATTATCGTACTTTTGCTTCATTAGATCCGGAAACATACCATCATCACAAGCATTAAAAATCAGTACCTAAACACGGAGCAATACGGTCTATTATCGAATAAATTATTTTTATAGAGAGGCCATCAAAATCAGCAACAAATGATATAAATTCAAATTCGCCGAAATCAAAACCAGAATACAGTGACAGAGGGCGATCACTTTAAAATTGTTTAGTTATAACTGTAATATTCGAAAAAAAATTCAAAAGCCAAAGCTGTCTATATTTTTATTTAAAATGTTATCGTTTAGTTTATTCGACATTGAGGAATGACGCGCTGTGTGTTTTCCAGTTTTAGATAGCGATAACAATGACTTTAATAATATTAAAGCGATCGGCGATAAACCGATTTGTCTGTATGCTATAATTGACAATACGCATTTAAAATGTGAGCTCGTCATGAGTAGTAAAATTTCGACTATGAAAGAAAGTTATCATTTAGATCTTTTCATAAGAAATAGTAACAAAAAGACGATATGAAACTATATTCCTATTCGGGCTCGCGTATAAGACCGATGGGACATATATAGCGTGTGTATAGATGATTTAAAATTGATAAGTTAAAATTACATAATATTAGAAACGGGGATTCAACGTTAATCGGTCGCAATCTCGTTATGTTGAGGAGAATAGTATTCTTCTTAACAAACATTTGCTTTGTAAAGATTTTAAATTTACATAAGAGTAAATTTTATACGTCTTTAAGGACCTTATGGTACACAGAGTCCTTTAAATTAAATTCCTATAGACGACTAACACGTAAATACAGTTCATTTTTGTTTCTACTATTAAACTTGTGTTAATAACTATGTTTTTTTGAAAATTTCTTAATTTCTTCTTACACGTATTAAATTTTCATATATAAATTGAGATGCCAGAAGTGAGATTTCGATTTCCTTAATTTTTTTAAACATTAATCTAATGATGGACTTAAATTTAGCTCTAGGTTCTAATACTCCAGGAAGTCGCGACAAAGCTGGGTACGATAACAGAAGTAGTTGAATTTAGTTTCATAGGATGAGAGCAACTCCGGATGCTAAATATTTCGATTTGTTTGCTTAAAGTGGTTGCATTATTTAAACATGGCGCCTTAAAACTTGTTATCGTGACCGAATAAAAGTTAAGGGCAAGTCAGAACCAGTTGTATTCACCTGAATTGCATAAAATTCAAAATGCTTTATTGTGACCAAAAGAATTATATGGTAAATGTCTGAAAATGACGAAACATGTAAATTGCAGTATGCACTAGCTTAGTAATAAAAAAATGAACAATTCATAGGTTGCATTTCGTATTTGTAGGCGATTAGCTTATAGATATCACTTTACGTGTAGGTCTATACATAAATATGTACCTATTACATAAAAATATTGGTTGGTTAATATTATGTATTTAATACGTATCAATATGTGCAGAAATTTTTTTATAGTTATATGTACATACTAAGCTTTAACACTACAAATCAGTATAAAATCACAGGACCCAAATAAGTTAGATCCCGAAATTTCATTCAAGAACAAGAACACATAGTTCAAAAAATTACTCGTAAATTTTTTTATAAGACATTGGACTTCAGATAAGGCAGCCGCCTATATTCAAGAAAAGACTTTGTATATTGATTTTGAAAACCAGTGTCTTTTCTATAAAACTGACAGAATAATAGTGTTAAGAATAGAAAACAATGGATAAATGTGGAGCACACGAAGAAACTGATTCAAAGATTGTTTCACACTCACAGCATTCACGACCCTTCGAACATTATTGTGAAATATTCTGATACGGATGTAATCATTATATTGCTTGGTGACTTTGATACACTTGGTGCTCATCAAATACATATGGAAACTGATAACATCGCAAAACGGCGTATCATACACATTAACGAGATTTACAGCAGTATTGGTGCGAACTTGGCAAAATGTCTAAGGGCTTTTATGATCGGACTGGCTGAGATCATGTGCCAGCCTTCAACGCAAAGAAAAGCAGAGACCATATAATCTTTTGCCTAAAACAAAATTATCAAGATGCACTAATAGAGTTAAGTGAAGACAAGTTTTGACAATTACAACATGTGACAAAATAGAACGAATAGTAACCGATATATATGGCTGCAATACAAAGTCAGTCAACAATATTTGATATAAGATGTTTTAAAAATTCAAACCCAATAGAAAAAATTAGAAATTTGACAAAGTATTATGGATTTCGATGCTTCTACAATGCCGCCTTCAAAGTAGAACTGGATAAGCAGATTTTACGTGCACGATATGTATTTAACATCTAGAACAATGCCTGTAGAGAAACTCCTAGTTGTCTATTGCCAATTAATCACGGCTGAGAGACAGTCAATGGAAAATACCTTCCTCTTTGGTTGGGACACGGGCAATCAGTTGTCAAGCAGTGAGCTGACGCAACGATAGTAAAACCAAGAAAATGATAGTGCTAAGTCACAGAGAGTCCTTACAAATTATAATCAATTGTTATTATATTTTATTATTGAAAATTTAAATTAGATTTAGAAAAATGTTTCTTTGTGTCTTCTATTCTTCATTGTGCAATAAAAGCTATAGATTTAATCTTAATCTAATTGAATCTAAGGTTGCGTAACGATTTTATTTGTAGTAGTATCATAGTATTTGTAGCGTTAAGGACCAATAAATACAATAAACAATATAAATATTCTTATATTATTAAATTTATATGTAATTTCTTGCACAGATTCGTATGTGTGTCTGGACACCGACGAAGATGATGATTTGTGATGTGCTGGTAGCAAACAGTGATACATACTCTACCAGCCTGGAGCGAGTATATAATAAAAAGTATATAATAATATAATGCTTCCCTTTGTTGTAAACCTATTAATTTATTCAAACAAGTTAAAAAACTATAAAACATGGAATTGACTTTTTTTCATTTACAGACTATTCAAGAGTTTTGAAAAAATCGGAACTAAGGAAAACCAAGAAAAATTTGGTTCTTAAATATTCTTAATAAAATAAAAATTATAAATTAAATCACCTGTAAATATAAAATGCAACCTAATAATTGTTCAGTTTTTTACTACTAAGCTAGTGCATATTGCAACTTTCATATTTCGTCAATTTCAGCCATTTACCTTATAATTCTTTTTGGTCACAATAAAGCATCTTTGGATGGGCGTTGCTCCACAAGCCAATCGAATTTTTGTTCAGTTTTTGCGCAAATCACGTGAATATAACTTGCTGTACTATTTTCATCTATTTGCCTTTTAATTTTTTTTTCGCTCACGATAATAAGTTTTTAAGGCGCCATATTTTAAATAACGCAACCACTTTAAGCAAACAAACCGACATTTATTTAGCTTACGAGCTCTCTTTAAAACCAGATT
Source organism: Eumeta japonica (assembly GCA_005406025.1). Classification (NCBI taxonomy): domain Eukaryota; kingdom Metazoa; phylum Arthropoda; class Insecta; order Lepidoptera; family Psychidae; genus Eumeta; species Eumeta japonica. The sequence goes on from BGZK01000788.1 coordinate 262,911, forward strand.
TAGCCCCTTACGATATTGTTACCAAATTTGTCGTGACCTTTAGAATATAGCTTGCAAATCGCTCGCTCTGCAACCTGAAATCCCATGAATATCCCGGCATGATCATAGAGCAAGATACCATTCTTTGAGTTACGGAAATAGTCAAAATATTTACAAACTTTATATTTACAAAAGCTGAGAGCATTTTAAAATTGTGAAAAGTGAATGTGAAGTGTATTTCTCATATCAAACCAATATTTTATGTTTCATTATGCACTTAACATAAGTATTTTTTTTAAAGTTTGTTTCGTAAACCAATTCCAAAAGTAAGAAATCGTTTATTTACGCTATATTTGTGACTGAATTGTCTAACTCTGAATATGTACCATGCGCAATTGTTTTCGTCCAATAGATGCAGAGAAAATAGGCCCCGACAAACGGATAAGCACACACAAGAAACATCCAGTGTGGTGTTATGTTTATCATACGGAAGTCTAAAAATCAGAATAATTGTGATTAATCAGAAATATTATCTGTTAAATTTAAGCCGTATCATCATAATGACGATAAATTTGCTATTTATAATCGTTATGTCGGGCAAATTCATTCACTTTCAAAGAACCTAGAAGAGCAGAAGTACTCGAGTTGCAATTAAAAAAACAACGATCAAATTGTCATACACGGACTTTCGTATCAGTGGCAATATTCAGGTGTATAAAAAAGTCGCCACGTTTCCGTGTTCAGTTTAGAAATTAATTATACGTTTATTTATATTTATCTACAACTACTGATTTCTGTATTTTAATTTATTTATCAAGTCATCATCTTCTAATCTTTATTATCTCACAAGTGAAAAATGCCGAAAGTACACGTGGAACAAGGTTGGCTGGAGGGCGAGCGGGTCCCGCTGGTGACGAAGGACGGTTTCTACTACAGCTTCAAGGGCATTCCATACGCCGCGCCCCCTATCGACAAACTGCGCTTCAAGGTGTATTTTTTAATTGTCTAAAACTAAAAAAGAAGAAGGTTCTCAATTCTACTGTATTTTTTTCTTAATATTGTTTGTTATTGCCGAACTTGCGCTGTTTATTAACTAATTTACACTTTTTTATTTGAAAAATTGTAATTTCAGATTGGTCTTATTTTAATGACTTAGTGAGGACTCAACGGAACTCCTCCAATATTATAGGCACATGTATGGCAATCTGGATATTGTTTATAGTATGTTATAAATTTATTTTCGAAAAGCGTCATTTTATGAAGTGAAGCGTTAGGTTCACTTCATCAACAGGTCTTCATCATCAGATGAAGATCAGAGATGGATGTAACAGCTATTACGGCTTTAAGACGAGATAACACAGAATAAAGTATTATATATTCTCGCATATATATACAATCACTAATCAAAACTCACGAAAACAAAATATTTTTGACTGTGTCGCATGAACAGGGCATCGCAGCTACAGATCAATTACATTGTGATACATTTCCGCTTTATGTTAATCATAATTCGTTTCTCAGGCGCCGCAGCCGCCGCTCCCTTGGACAGGAGTCAAGAAGGCCACAGAACACGGACCGGTGTGTCCTCAATTAGACTTGTTTACCGACCAATATTTGGAAGGAAACGAAGATTGTCTCTACTTAAATGTTTACACTCCTGAACTGACGCCAAAACACCCTTTACCGGTTATGTTTTTCATTCACGGTGGCGGCTATAAATGTGGTTCCGGAAATACTGAAGATTATGGACCAGATTTTTTAGTCAAAGAAGAAGTTGTTCTCGTCACCATCAATTACAGAGTAGAAGTGTTGGGCTTCTTGTGCTTAGAAAATAAAGAGGTTCCTGGTAATGCTGGAATGAAGGATCAAGTGGCAGCTTTACGTTGGGTACAAAAGAACATATCAAACTTCGGCGGTGACCCGAACAATGTCACGATATTTGGAGAGAGCGCAGGCGGAGGATCCGTCGGCTGGCACATATTGTCACCCATGTCCAAAGGGCTATTCCAAAGAGCGATTCTTATGAGCGGGTCGCCTTTTTGTGACTGGGGCAATACTTACTTTTCTAGAAGACGTGCTTTCGCTCTCGGAAGACAGCTAGGTATAAATACAAACGACGACAAAGAGTTACTCGAATATTTACAGAATGTTCCCGTCGTAAAACTTCGTAATAAGAACCCTAAAGTAATGATTTTAGAGACGCTAGTGGAAACCTTTGCTTTAAAATGTTTCATTTTACACCTGTGGTAGAAAGGATATGGGATTAGAACACTTTTAACTGATACCCCAGAAAATTATCTGAAAAGTGGCAACTTAAACGAAGTCGACGTAATGATAGGTTACACGAGCGAAGAGGCATTATACATCGGTAGTCGTATAAAAAGCGTATTCGACCATTACCAAATGTACCCTGAAATGCTGGTGCCTCGAGAAATACTTGTAAAAGTACCGCCTTCGAAGTCACTCGAAATCTCTGATAAGATCGGCGCTCATTACTTCGGAAGCAAACCTATTGGTGATGACACAGTGAAAGAAATGATAAAATATGTGTCCGACTCCGCTTTCGGGTACAATATTCATCGATTCTTAAGGTTGTTACCGCCATTTAAGAAGAATCGGTTCCTTTACCAGTTTTCATGCGTTTCCGAAAGGAACGTTTATGGAAATCAGGGTAGAACAAATTGCCCGGATCTGCCTGGCGCGAGTCATTTGGATGACTTGAGTTACCTTTTTGATCCTAAACGATTCAGTCTGCCTATCGACATGGACAGCATGAGTTATAAAATGATAAAACAAACGTGTGCGCTTTTTGCTAATTTCGCTAAGTGTGGGTAAGTTATTAATTAATAAATATACTACTTAAACTGATCTGTATCAATAAGTACTAAAGATATAATAATTCTCTTCGTTTGTAATTTTACTCGTACTAAAAGCTCAAGTAAACTTTTCTTCACAAATGCCGGTATCGGTATTAGGTGATTTGTAATGTCTTTAAATTATTCAATTAAACTGTAATTAAAATTGAACTCTAATGTACAATTTGAGCTGTACGACCAACACTTGACTAATTTTATACGTTTGTACATGTTAATATATTTATTACACATAAGCTTTAAGTGCGTGAATAAAAATAGCAAATCAGAGTCTCGTTGGATGCAAATTTATTTGACAATATCATTATATTGATATAATGCAAATATTAATGATGAGTATGGTTGTTATTTATCTTGTATTCCATTTTAAGGAATCCAACGCCTCCTGGCTCGAAGTTGGGTGTAACTTGGTTACAATACGACCCAAGAAACAGAAACTATTTGGACATCGGCGAAACTCTGACTCCGGGAAGAGACCTGGCGAGAAAATGTATCAGTTCTGGCAGAGCGTTTACGATGAAGTAAACTGATTGTGTTTGACGTTCAATAAACTTTGCAAGTCAACAAGTTTATATATATATATATATATATATATATATTATATATATAAATATTATGGTTTTGCATTCGACGTGTATTTTTATTTATTATCTTATTTTTCGAAAACGCTTTAATCGAATTGGATAGTCGAAGATGTGTTCTATTAAAGTATATCCTGAAGTCCTATATATTTTAAATTAATTGAAACATACTATCTTTTAAACAATTGTAAGAAATCATATTTATATGATGTGTACCGATGCGTGCTTTAAAGGATTTCGTATTATTTCTCAAAACGTGTATTTATACGATAGATATTTGGGAATAATCACTTAAATTATTTTATTGAAGTTAGTTCTGTAGTTACTTAGTTACACAGTAATATAACTTAAATTACAGATAACTCTCACGTTCTTTCACTTTTCGTGGTTGGGCAAAAATCTAGAAATTTTAAACTGATTGTGTTCTGACGTTTAATAAAGTTTGCAAGATAAGCAAGTTTATTTTTGATTTGAAAAAGAGATGGTGTTACACTTAACGTGTATTTTTATTTATTAACTTATTTCTCGAAAACGACTTAACCGATTTGGATAGTCGAAATTGTGTTTTATTAAATAAATCCAAGTTATCCCGTATATTTTCAATTATTTAAACATGTCATGTTTCAGAAAGTTGTAAATAAATGTGTTTATAAGATGTTTACCGACATGTGCTTTCAAGGATTTTGCATTATTTCTCAAACCGTGTATTTATAGAGATTTGAGATTAGTCACTTATATTATTTTATTGAAATCAGTTCTGTATTACTATACAACTTACGTCCCGCTCACTTACTCTTTCTCCCACTATTTCGTGGTTCGGTAAAAATATAATAACTTAAATATTTTGGAAACTGACCAACAAGGGGTATGCAACGGATGACCTGGAGGAACCGTGAGTTGAGGATGGTTGTATTCATAATAATATTTTAGATATTAGTATGAATACAACGGTACCCTAGATAATATACCCTGGAATTATCGCCAGCGTCACCAGAAAGTTTAGAATCAAAATTAATTTTCCAGTTTCTACCTTAAAGTAAAGGAGAGGACCTGATCAATTATATATGTATCGTATATAAATGACGAGCAAAGCTTGATGAATTATAAAGTTTAACTACTTAACGATATTATAAAATGTCAATTTAAACGGACAAAAATTGTTTTTAATAACTATTTATTTTAGAAACAATACCAGTTAAATCAGAGCAAATAAAACACTAATAACCTAATACAAGTGATGAAGGTAGAATTAGGAGGTAACAAAACTAAACACCTAGATGTAGGTGTGTGTTCATGGATATTTAAATGAAAAAAAAAAAGCTTAAAGTATTAAATAAAAAGCATGTCAAAGTATGAAAACTGAGAGAACCGCATCTACTATTTTTACTTAGCACCAACTCAAAAACTAACTGTTTTCCTAATATGTTTTGGCGATTTTCATTTTATCTTGGAAGGGTTATTTTTTTTATGAGTATAGATAAAAACAAATATCCATTTTTTATCAGTATATATGTCTTGTCAACAAAAGACAACTTTATCGTTTATCGAAAACCAATTATTTTGTTTTTATTTAATTCTGATTTCTATAATAATAATGTGATATAAGACCATCGCTATTTCCTAGACGGTAGGCAGAGACGGGTAGGCAGACAGAGAAATGTATGAAGATTTCCACATGGTACGATCTTTGAATATTTCCCTCGCTTTACTGACATCCATCAAACTATTCATGCAAGCTCGACGATTTTGGGTGTTTAAAATTTAACCCTTTTAAGTATACCGCTAATTTGGTCTGCGTAGGATCTTCCGGTGCCATCCTTACTGACCTTTCATTCACAAATTCGTTCTGTACATTGGTTTTGTCAGTACACTTTCATCCCTTTCAAATGTCCAAACTACCACAACATACCTCTCTAACCTACTAACTATATATTCAAATCACACCGCTCTCTGACAACGTTGTTTCTACATTTATCTTTAAAACACGCTCCAAACATATTTCTGCAGAGGTCGCATCTCCATCGCATTAATTCTGCTTCATCCTGACCTCCATTTTATCAATGCTTGGCATTGATCAGATAGATAATGTCATAATTGCAGTAATAATTTTTGAATTACATTGTGATTAGGAACAAAATACAAACTAATCAAATCAAAGATATAAACAATGTTTGAGTTTTTGAGCTTTCGAGCTCAAAATTTGAAAGATGATTGACCCTGCAAGCCACCCTGAAACTTTTCACTACTCAAAAGCTCGAAGACTCAAGAATAAAGTACCAGTAAATTATACAACTTATCATGCTCAAAAGATCGATTCTATTGTGTTATTTTAAGCTTTCCCAGCTTAAAAGTATAGTTCTAATACGTTGCGAGCTCTTCGAGTTCAAATATATAAGTTGGCACATTCCGATGTAATTTCCAATGAACGTTGTATTTTAAGGAAAGTAGCTGGTTAGATTTTGGAATTTGTCGGTAGAGTAGTTTTAATTATTAAAAATATTATTTTTGGAAAAATTTTCTCTAACAATGTCTCTTTAAAAAAATAAACCGATTTTGATGCGTAGCAACAGTTAATGTTGTATTTTTAAAGGGAAGAAATACATAGACTTCGAAATTCATCAGAGTGGTGGTAAAAATATTGGACAAAATACTTATTGAAAAATTTTTCTCCAACACAATTTCTCTTGAATAAATCCATCGATTTTCTTACAGTTTGAGTTTACATGAAATGTAACTGTTTCGAGAAAAGAGCTGATTATATTTTGAAATCGATCGGTAGAGTAGTCTAAACATATATCAAAAAGCAATTAACTGACAACTTTATTTTTAGGTTCCTCAAAATCTACTGGGCGGAAATAGTTCCGTTTCAGGCAGCCTACGTTCAGTGAACTGATTTCAATTCTAGCAAAGTTATGAGAGGTTTACACAGAAACAAAACACACATACTCACACACAAACATGCACGCACATCACTTGCAAAATTGTCAGAATAGATTCCGAGGATCTTAAACTTTAATATCTGGTAAAATTTCGATTTCCTAAAATTAGACTGAAAACAGTAACTTCTCAATTTTGCGAAAACTTCTAATTACCAAAGCGGAAGTTAAAAACAACTGATGAATCAAGAGCAGTACAGTTTTGTCCCACAATTTTTCCATTCGTAATATTGATATACAAATCGATCTTGGCCAGTGACGAGTTCAGAACAGCTGTGATAGCACATGATCTACTGCTAATTGTCTAAATGTAGGCAAAATGGACTAAACGGCTTTGCAGCGTAAGGGTAAACGTTGAAATTTATTTCGTTAATAGAAATAAATACACAATTATCATTAATAAAATGTGAATTTTATTACGTGATTTAATATGATAACAAAATCACGTAACTATCTCCATATTTGATTTAAAATCATTGAAAAACCGGCATTTTGCGTCCGCGTGAGTGCACATAATGAATTTATTGTGTTTATAAACACGTATATGCAAGTTGTATATTATTATTTATCAAAATTGAAAATGGTCACATAAAAATAAAGTATATAATTCTTCGTAATAATTATATAAGTGTAACGGGACGCTGGCAATCACAACAACTTTCACATTATTTTTCACCTGGTGGAAAAATCAGTAGTCGGTTACATTTTGATGTAGATGCGCTCGCAATACCAATAATTGTCCAATGAAGATTTTGAAGAACATCACAACAACTATGAAACATTGGGTGCGTTGAATAACTGAGAGCGAGCAAAAAAAGCGGGCATGAGTTTTACGTCGAGCCCAACAATTTTTTAAAACCATTGAAAGCGCTGTAATGACGTATGAAGAAGTTATAAATGGGTTCAGAAAATTTAAGCGCAAAATAAATTATGGATCGCTCTTTTACAATAGCAGACAGAAAGAGGCGGGCAGATCTAGTGAAATTATAATTCATTTGGATTTAAAATTAACAATCATTGATTATAAGAAAGTCTACAAAGAAAATGCAGAGACTAACTATGAGGTTGCCGATGAAGTGGAGAAGCAAGGAAATTTCCAAGGAACGTCCGACGAGCAACAACGCGATCGACGTGAAGTCAGATGTGTGACAGAACCTCGAACCTCAACCACTGGCATGATGCGCGGAGACCCCAACACCATCGCGCAAGATTAGTGCGAATGTGAACGGAGAGCGCAGTGTGATTTCCGACGAGTCATCTGGGAAATGTATAAAGGTAGGTGCTAGGAAGCAGCGTAAGTATTGTTAACAGGCGGCTAGCCGCCGTCTGATGAACCCCCTGCCAATCAAGCAGAGGCAGTATGTATGTAAAGGTTAAAGTGAAGGAAGGTAATGTGCACGCTTATTAGATTATGGAGCTGATATTAGTTGAATCAAAGCAAAATATAGGCATTAAACATTTGTGAACTTTTAACTCCCATTTTGTGTTGAAAGAGGTAAATGAGACAATTTTCAAATTTATAAGGCTTAGGTCAATAGACTTTGTATAAATGGAACTAAATTCAAGCACATGTTTTATGTGGTAAAAGTTTTGCATTTAGATTTAATTTTGGGAAGGGATTTTGTGACGAAAAATGCAATTATATTAGATTGTAATGAGAATAAACATATTTTCAGTAAGAAAGGTTTGTATGCACCATTTATGTCTCTCACACGCGACGCGCAGAGCAGAGCAAAAGTTAGCATTAGCCGTGATGACATACTAGTGGAGTGTCGTTTCAAAGGGTTGTTTCCACTTTCCCGCAAAATTCTGTTTTAAATACCATTTGATTCTAGGCATATGTGTCCATTACCCTTTTTTATACTAAAACCACTTCATTCCTATAGAAAATTGACCTTAAAATGTTGACTTTAACAAAAGGTGTATTTCTAGTATTTTTCTTGCTATATGTAATCAAACAACTTTTCTATTTCAAAACAGCTTATTTCTGCTTTAATAAAGTGAGCATGAAACATCACTCTACAAAAGATTTATTTCTTAAATTAATAGTTATATAATTATTATGCGACCAGACTTACGTAATAAAAACAATGTTCTATAAAATATTCCATAATGGATATAATATAGGTTTCTCAAAACATCTGATAATTGTAGCGTTTGTGTTCTTTAGGCACATAGAATTAAAATAGAAAAAGATACAACTAAGAAACAGCAACTTATAGTAGAAAAAGAATGCATGGTTGAAAGCCTTTATATATTCTAAAATATGCTGAATTAAAATATTAGGTAAAATTGGAGTAATTACATATCAAAAGTCTAGCGAAACGTAGGTCAAATCTTGAGGGCATGCAGAAAGTCAAAAAAGATTTTAACGAAACATTCAAGCAATAGGCAAGGTTTTCATATCACTAGGCAACCTAGCACTGATTTTGACAAAGAAACAGTGGAAGGCAGGAGATTTGAATTTAAATAAAGATTTGTCTGACTTTGGGAAAGAAATTACAAGGGGCTTTGAAAGAATTTTTTACCGTTTCGCGTTTAAGAATTCGAAATTAGGCAAATAAACAGGTTTTGGGTGTAGATCAAAACACAAGATAGATATCTGTCCATAAGCCACCATACACAGTGTTTATAGGACAATGGGAAACTATTGAAAACGAGTACAATAATTGTTTGAGAAGGGGGTTATTATTATTATTTTTTATTATATTATTATTTTTATTATATTATTATTATTATTATTATTGTCATATTATTCAAAAAGTCCTTATGCATCTCCGTGGCATTAGTGAAATAGTCAGATCACACTTGAAGTTTTAGATAAATTTCATAAACAAAAGATTATTTCAGATTCATATCCTATTCCGACTGAGATTTGATAATGTGGTTAAGTAAAGCTAAATATTTCGCGTTTAGACTTATTATCGGAGTTTGCAAATGGTGGTAAACGAGAAGTATAAACCGAACACCGCGTTTGTAACCTCTTAAGGAATTTTCGAATTTTATGTTTTACTCCAGAGTTTGAAGATGAGTCAGGCCAACTTTCAGAGTTACAGCTGGGACTGTACAGAAATGCCATAGTGTATGTAAATGACGTATTAGTGTTTGGGGAAATTAAAAAGAAATGCTTTGAGGGATGTAGTAAAAGGTTTACCTCATCGTCTTAGTCATAGAATACCTCATAGTCATAGAATAGTCTTAGCGAGGTGTATGCTACAAGAGGTTTTGAAAGAAGTTCTTAATGAACCTTGGTGAGGTGGACATTTTGACTTAACAAAACATTGGGAAGTTAAGAGAAAGGTATTTTTTGAAGAGTGCTGAGAAAGATGTGGAAATATATGTCAGATCATGTTGTCCATGTTTGTAAAAAGAAAGAAGTGAGCAATCAGGCTAGATTGCAACCAATTTTAGTACAACTCCATATCGGAAAGACTGCTGTTGATGTAGTAGGACCCATCAGAAGATACATTCATATTGCACAGTAATAAACATAATAACAGCTATAGAATACGCCTCAAAATATATTATTACAAAAACTATTCAGCAGGTTACAGTTGATACAATATCCGATTTTAATAAATAACATATATTGTAAGTTTGATTCCGTACAGAAGACAACATCCGACCGAGGGCCTGCTTTTGCTCGAGAACTATGAGAGACAGAATCGGATCATTTGGAGCAATATTGCACTTTTACCGCTTTTCACCTGCAAATAATGGTTCAATAGAAAGATTCATGGCACACTTTGACACCTATTATCGACGTATATTGGCAATGACTAGGAGACTGGTGTATGTTTTTACGTTAGTGATATTTTCATATAATGTAACTATATAGAGCACGACAGGGATGACTCCATATTTATCAATGTACGGCATAGAATTAAACTTCTTTTTAGTTAATGCTCAGTCAGGAAATACAAATAGATCTATCAGTGATATGGCTTAGAGACAAGAGTAGACGTTATACAGAGTAAATAGACGAATGAAGGTTAGAGATAAAAATCGCAAACAAATAGCCATAGCAAGATTATATTAATTTCATGACATTGAGGGCTATTGTTTTATTGTAAATATTTGTTTAAAATAAAGATTTTAAATTAGTGTGTAGTGATATGTTAGGATAGGTACGAATTTGAAAAAATATTACTCTTACAATACTATTTAGTAAAATGGAGTTATTGTTAGCATGAAGTTAATAAGTTAATATCTGTCTTGTATTTATGTTGCATATTGCCATGAAGCTGGTGAACCTCCAGTGGCTGACGCCGTCCTCAGTATCTGAAGTCACAGTGGAAAACCTGGAAGACGATGAAAAGATCATCGTGACCCATTTAAATTGCGGTGACTATTAGTCCGGATACTGAATAATTCATACTTAGTCATCCGGTCAAATACGTTTTTTTTTTTATGAAATAGAATTACCTACTGTATTTTTAGACAAACAGCTTTACTGTATAAAAATAATAAAAGCACAGATTTGAGGTTAAAATAAAAAATAATTTATGCATAAATATAAAATTTCGAATACAACCAGATTAATAAATTAAAATTATTCGTACAGTAACCGGATGAATAGAGTCAGCGTTTAAATTATTATTAATGAGTGAGGAACAGGGAGATATGGTACGCGGATTCCTGCCACAGATGCTACAGAGTTATCAAGCATAGAAACTCAGGAAGGACGGGAGGGAGGAAGGAGGAGGAGGAGGAGGAGGAGGGAGGAACAGAAGTAGGAGGAGCGAGAGAGAACAACTTCAAAACAACACGCTTATGACAAACCTGCTACATTCCAGCTGGAGGCATGCAATGCTTTCACAAATACAAAGGTAAAATAGGCTCATGCCATCATTCAATGCACTTTATCAATTTATTCAGATAGGATCTCTGATGCTACTACAAGAGCTCGGAACTAAAATAATTTTATTTAGCGATGCGATCACGCATCTAGTCTTAAGAAGGTATTCTGGGTACCTGGTTCCAGCATTAAGGTATCGGTCGTTGGCACATTATTCGTTTCACGTTTTCTATATAAAACGATCTCGCCACTGCAGATTATGTACATGAATATATCTGGCAGAACTCACTGGAAGATTATCATTAGTTTTTTCCTAATTCCTTTCTTCTCTTTTGCATTCAACCAAATCGCCGTTTTACTTTTCCACATTTTTCTGAAAAGTTCGTAAGAAAAGACAATGACGTATTAATACAATTGACCTAATTTTATTGTGTCGGATATGTCGTACAATCGCGATTTTCGGATCATATTTAGACAGTCTTTAATTAGACACTGAAGTTTTGACAATGGAACGCTGCCACAAGCTCCTCAAATTATGGACATTATTGACTAACGCTAAATATGGAATTTCTTTATTTTAATTTATACATATACAACAAGGTATACAGTAAAAATCTGTACATTAAATATATTTGAGAAAATACTTTGGGGCATTAGAAATGTTGACAAAATACGTTTTATTGGTTTGAAGAATTATTGCCTGTTCATAAAATTATTATGATTTGTAATGAGCTATTAAGACACCGTTTTATTCGACTTACCTAAAATCGGACGTACCTTTTCGTCCGGGAGGCGGCGGCTTTTAAACAAGTCATTTATGGCTGATATTAATATAGAAACAGAATGCATGTGCCTCATGACGAAATCGATCGTCAGCTGAATCCAGTTGCGGTGGATGCGTAGGTGGGAAGCTGCGGAATAGGTTAAAAAAAAAAAAAATCAAAATATTTTATGTATGAAAAGGCTTTTCAGATGTCATTGACATTGATTACAATTTTAAAAAATAGTCAGCTGCAGGGGGGGATAATGCGTCAGCTGAGCGTGCGAACTTGCAAAAAATTAGGAAATAAAATTATTTTATGCCGATTGAAACTTTTTACATGATTCTAGACATATATGAAATGTGATATTGATAATCAGCTGCATATAGTGGGGAAAACCCGTCAGCTAGAGCAAAATGGATGACTGCGCATATATCTCTGGCGCGTATTCAATGCTCGACTGACGCCTTTTCAACGGGGGATCAGCTGACGAATATTTTCTTCTTTCATATATTAACACTATAATATTTATTTTCTTATGGTCTTTCAACAATTTACCAGGTGCTTTTGCATGCGTGCATGTATATATAGTACATATTATAGTACATTGCTATTCATGCATCTTTCTGATATTTGATATTTCAATGGCTCGACTGATGACTTTTCCACCAACGGGCAATTAGCTGACGAATATATTCTCGTTTCTATATATATTAACACACTATATATTAAATTTCAAATGATCATTTTAAAATTTACCCAAGATTTACCTTACAGCTTATACGCTCATAGTTTATACCTTATACAGTATACATTATATTATATTCTATATCGATATATAGTCTTCAGTATTTTATACCTGCATCCCTGCGCCCTCGCCCGGAAGGGACAGCTGCGTTTCGGCTTTGGTTGTTATTATTCATCAGTTGATGAGACATTCTTACGAAGTGAACGTGTGGAATTATTCAAAAAGAACATGGCGTCAGTAAAACCTTTTTGTGTGTTTCAATAAAAACTGAATAACGAACTATTTTCACTGCTGATACAATTCAGAAGTGTAAAACATATTAGAAATACATAAACTAGATTTGGCTGAAGATGCGAAAGTGCCGTCTGAGTTGAATGATTTTCAGCAATATCATTCTAAATGCTACCGAGCGTTTACTGCGTTACCACCGAAATATCGAAATGTATGGAATCTACGACCATTCCTACAACGCAAGTAACGTAATTTTTTATGTTGTTAAATTAATAATAAATTACTATCTCTGTAATTTTGTATGGGCCGTTTCCAAGCATTAAATCTACCGGTAAATCTCGTTGCTGGATGCACGGACGCGACTTACGGGCCATAGACGCGCGCAGCCCTCAATGGGGAAAATATCCCACGATCTGGATGCACTGGTTCTCATAAATATAAAAATATTGAAAATATATATTATTGTAGATATAGTGTGTGGTATTTCCAGCTGAATAGACAATGAAGTTAAGTATGTTAAGTTATGATGAAAATTATATTGCTTTTAGTGTGACTGGAGGGCGGACCAATGGACCAAAGCGGACCAAGTGGACAGTATGCTGAAGCTGCAACTGTTCCCTCAATACCAAACAGATAACCTTGATATTGAAGAGAATGAGGCAGCAGCAACTCAACATGATCCAGATTCTGCTGAGAAGCCAGTGACTACTCATGTATTTTTGCCAAAAGAAGAAAAATACCATGGCCGTGAACAACCGCTACTAACATGTATAACCATGGACGCGGTGAACAATTTCATTTCATTTCCAATGATATGGGTGATGAGCAACAATCAATAGAATTACAGAGTTGAGCTAGAAATCAGCAATCTTTATCATAAAATTTGTAAGCTGAATTTTACAAATATACTGCAATTACAAAACATCAAACACTGAAAGACCGAATGGCATAAAACTCAGAGACATTCATAAAGTAGCCTTCAGAAGTGTGTAGTTTCATTTCTGACATTTATAAAAAGATTCTACTTTGGATTTTACACAAACGCTCTTTGCTGAATCCGTCGCATACGTTCACTAAATCTACACAGGAAGACCATATAATTTTGAAAGCAGATTAGTGACGTATTTCCAAAAAAATTAACAATGGTCACAATTGTCAACGGAGTGTATTAATTATACCGGAAGATGATATTTTGGACCGGCCGTTATTGTATATGCGAAAAATTATTCGTAATATAAAGCCTACTAGATTGCCTGAGGATTTGACGACTCGATTCGTTGATAATAGGAGAATGCGACGTCCCACAACAATTAATAAAATTTTATAGTCAACTTATATCCACTAAGTATCCTGAAAACTTAGTAATTTGCGAGAACCGCTAAATCATTTGGAAGATTTAATATATGCTGTCACCAACGGAAATATCAAAACTTCAAAACACATCAATCTCGGTTGGCTAGAAAAGTTTGACAAATATAAAAAATTGTCAATATTTTGAATAAATACGGACACTGCAGTTATACTGTTTTGGGTTTGCGACAACATTCGCCACTCGTCGGTCGATGCTTTGTCCAGACGATATTATCCCATCGAAGAATTTGTGCACGGGCCTGGCATTTAATAATTTCGATCGCTTCGTAGATACTGCAACAGGAAAAGATACATTGCATGACACTGTGGGAATAATGTTTCAAAATATCGTCGATCGCCCACCAAGTCTCCCAAGACCTATAGCAGAGAATGTAGATGAACCTGAAAACAAGTGTGAAAGAAGACGTCGAACTTTGATGAGATAACATTTGAATTGCAATCGTACAATAAAAGACCAAAGATTTGTGAAACTTTGACGTCCGTAGACAGTCCACTTTATTCATATGACGTTGATATTAAACAACTTCAATTCATAGATCTTGCTTGGGCTGTCTCACTTTTAAACTCTCCAATATACCTGCTTGGGTTGGATATAATAGTATGATTTATCAAGACAATAGCGTTAAACAGAAAATATCGTACCTCACGACGATTAATGCATCTCCAACAAATACATCTGTTATCCTAGAAACAATGAGACAAGCTTTCCAAATGGCTGAGGAATGTAGTGAAGATTATATGGAGGTCACTTACGATTTAGCTATTGAAAGTTGCTCTTCAATTGCAAAGTTACAGAAAAACCAAAATACAACAATTTATTCATTCACCTTGGATCCTTTCATCGGTATTTTTAAAGCAGTTGGAAAATTTATTGATAATTGTGGACTAACAAATATCATGGAAAATGCGAAATATTGGCGAGTGGGTCAGTAAATTGTTTTATTACTGGCAAACACTACAACAGATGCAAGCGTCTCCATCCTCTTTTATATTTAGCTCTGGAGAATCTACATTTTGAAAGTTTCATTGAACAATGTAAAATTGAAATACCTCACGATATTATTGATTATTTATTGCAATTCAGTAACGAAAAGTCGACCAATCCGACAATTGCATGAAGAATTGATAAGCCTCTTCGAAAAATATGAAGAATATAAAAACAGACTTTAATTGGTGAACATGGAAAGACGCCACAATTTTACATGATATACATGAATTTGATTAGTCATTACTTCATGTTATGTCGCAGTATAAACACTGGAAGCATTGAGCTTTTCAAATATATTTTACCGAAAATTACCAATCTCTTCTTCATATTTAATCACCTAATTATGCACGTTATGCGGTAATATATCATCACAAATTACACTGAGAGAAAGTCATCCAGGATTGAAATTACAAAGTGGATCAATGGGAGTTAAACGGACTGATAAACCATTCTCTCGACAACCCGTAGCCTTGAACAAACAATCAATGCAGATGCTGCGAACAAATTTAACTGGAATCAGTCATACAACAAATTCTATAAAGGCTCGTCAGCGCTGGTGTAAAACCATACATTCGTTCAAAAATTATTGCGCACATCATGGAGGAAACTGACTTGCACCTGATCAAGATATTACAGCTGATCTCGAGCAAAGCAGAATAAAACATTCGTTGCAGCTGGATCACTGTATTTCACATATTAAGCAAAACATGAATCCTTTCAAAGATGTAGATAAAGATTTATTATGTAACATCTCAACAGGGCAAGCGGTTACAATAGACATAGAAAATTTTTTTGAATGTAGAAACACTTGGTAATAAACAACGAGAAACATTTATAACTGAATGTTCCGCAGATAAAGATTCGAAAAAGTCATCAAACGAAATAAAATTCTTAATTTTGCTACTGCTGCAAAACAAAAAATATATGTTGCTGGAAAATCACTAGCAATTCGAATAACGTGACTTATTTGTTAATTATTCTCGCTGTCTTTGGAACAAACTTTGTGAATATAGATAAAGTTTTACTGCTTTAACACCAGTTCCTCTAGCTTTATGCCACATAGATGGGACAATTTGCAAAACAGACAAATCCGTACTGTTGAAAATTCTTGAAAAGGAGATCGACAGCAACCCACCAGAACGATGCGACGTAATTGTTTATGACGGATTTTTCATCATGCATTCAATCAGAGACGTACCATCGTCCTTTGGAAATATCAAAAAATTGATGCAAGTATTCACTGCGAATAGTGCTGACACTGTAATAATTGCCTTTGATAGATATATATTTCCATCAATTAAAGACAATGAACACTCCTTAAGAAAAGAGTCAAAGGACAGCGTTTCAAATAAATGGATGACCTGATCAAATACGGCCATCAAATTTCGCGGATGCATTGAAAATATCTACTAAAAAACACTCGTTGACTTCATTATTGATGACTGGGCGAATGATTATATGGCACCATTCATCGGTAGTAAAACAATATTGGTCAACTACCTACAATGCCATCAATATAAAAGTATGTCAAGGCAAAGTGCAAAGAACATCAGAGTCATCGTTGGCATGTCCAGGTCACGAAGAAGCTGACACAAAATTGTTTTTCACGTTTGTCCTGACTTCTGATGCTCACGTTACTATTCGCTGTTCAGATACAGACATTTTGATAATTATGTTGGCAAATATGAATTTTATACAGACCGATTTGCAAATCTCGATGCACGTTGGGGCCGGAAACAATCAGAAGTTTATAAATGTCACGAAATTGTCTCAAACGTTGGGTCGATTTGTGTTCAGCATTGAAGCATTTCATGCCATTACGGGCTGTGACTTCAATTCCGCTTTTACCGAAAAAGAAAAACCGTTTCAAATTCTCCGGAAATCTCCAACTTACATCCAAGCATTGTGTGACATTTCCAATATACCAAATTCTAATGTGGATGAATTGTTTGCAACACTGGAAGAATATGTATGCAGATTATAATGCGTTTACAGGAGTAAATGATATTAATGTTGCTCGTGTGATGATTCACCAAATCATATGGCAATAATGATAACTGCAAATCCATTGAACTTGAACAAAGAATCGATGGTTCGTTGTTCCCCGCCTGTAAAGCTGAACTGCAACAGCATTTTTTGGACGGCATATATCCCACACCTTTGGACCATGCTCACCGTTCCATGCCAACTGACCTGTTGCCAACTGAGTATGGATGGGAAGAATCTGGTGAAAATATTGTTTAAATGGTTTATGGGTGATCAATTACCGCCATCCATCACTAGCATCACTAATCTCGGCGACCCATGATGAAAAGATTATCTTCTCTTGATTTCTGACAAATAATAATATTTACATGAACATTAAATTAATGATTGATATTTTTTACAGAGGACAACAGAAACCAAAACGAATGGAGTGCGACATAAGTATCGATAATGATGACGTGACAATTGATGCAATGAAGATGATTCAATAAAATATTTTATTCCTATGTATTATAATTAAGATTTTTATGTTGATTGTAAAACAATTGAATTAAATTACTTTTCAATAAATCTGAATATAATGTAATATAATAAATAGTAATATAGTAATATAATATATAGTAATATTATAATAATATTACAAACTAATATCGAATCATGCTAATGATATTTACCGCTTCACTTCCAGATCATGGGTAAATTGTTTAGAAAGACCATAAGAAATTTATAAATATGATAGGTATTAATATATAGAAAGAAGAAAATATTCGTCAATGATTGCCCGTTGGGGAAAAGCGTCAGTCAGACATTGATATTTCGCGTCGTCGTAGAATATATAACGGTGTCAGCTTTTGTATAGCTGACGGGTTTTCCTGCTCACTACTGGCTGGTATCAATATCATTTCTGTATATGTCTGAATCATGTAAAAATTTCAATCGGCATAAAATAATTTTATTTCTAATTTTTTGCA